>CM075851.1:87054529-87207029 GCA_037975125.1 Latrodectus hesperus
GGTTCAAAAATAATGTAAATGTTTACATTAATCTGAGAAATTTCTTCTTATCGTGTTTTGTTCTCTATTTCAGGTTGTAAGTTCAGTAATGAAGAACGTTTTGCATGTACTTATAGTGGCTCCGTATATTACGGCTTTAACTTGAAGACATACTGGTGTCAGAATGTACTTATTTGTTTTAAATTTATTCAATGCAATTAGATACAAAATAATACATTTATTTAAAATACTCTATATATTTAGGCTATACGCAAAAAATATAAGAAAGAACAGTTTATCTGCAGAGTACTATATTTTTGAACAAATAAAATCTCTCCGTGCACCACAGATACACTGCGGGAAAAAAGTAGAAGGACACTAGGATTTTTTATAAATAAGTGAAGAACTTTGAATGTTTACAAAATAATTTTATTGCATCACTTTTAAGAACTTATTTATAATCAGATAACTATATCCGTAGCATAATATAAAAATTACTTGTTCATTACAATTAAAATTTTTAGTTTCAATCACATCATACAGTAGGAAAAATGTCGAAAAGCAGTTCTAAATAATGAAAATAAAATTCTTGTTAATAAGGAATTATTCTACCATTTGCTTTAATTACTTCAGAGGCTCTATTAACTATTGTACCATATAATTTTTGAATTTTAGTTCGACAAAAATTGTCCGAAACACAATTTAAAGCCATCTCGAAGTTCGATCAAAGATTCATATTGCTTGCCTCTGACGTAAGCATGCCGAACAATTATTGACCACATATGCTTTAACAATACTAGAGTCTGAATTTTTAGCAGGTTTTGGAAAAATCAGAACATTATTTGTTTCAAAGAAATTTTTATTGCTATTAGCCGTGTGAATTTATGCTTCTTATTGCCGAAATATCCAACTTTCTTCGCCTAGCTCAATGCCTTAGGGAAGAAGTTTTGAAATTAAAACTGGAAGGTAATTTAGATGTTTCTGTTTTCTATCCAGAAACCCTAGATTGATCTTTCGATCGTCCCCAGCAGCTATCCAAACCATTAAACTGCCTCTCTTATCTGTCTGGTAAATAAGTTTCTTCTTGTATACCCAGACACCGCCAAAAGTATTGATAACTATTTGGGCTATCAAATTTGATTTTTTTATCAGAAAAAGTAATTGAGATACATTCGGAGTTCCAAGCAAGGTGTTCTTTGGCCCCTTGTAACTGATGCTCAGTGTGATTTTCATTCTATTTAGGACGGTGATTTGTTTTCTTGAATATGAAAGTATCCGATCTTTTTATGTAGTTGTAAAATGTTCTTCTTTTTTTTGGTTATAAGTATTTTTCTAGATGGGTCTTTTGCTTTTAAAATGATTACACGAATTTTTTAAGTTCTTTAAGGATTTTTCTTTGATCCCTCAGAGTCAATTTTTTAAGTCTGGAGAGTCTTTGCTTTCCTCTGACTCCTTGAGTTTTTTTCAAGAAGTTAGAAACAGCGTTTGGACTGATGTGTAGATGCTTTGAAATTTCTCTTACACTCTTTCCCACATCTTTACATGCCACAATTTTGCCTTTTTAGAATTCATTTACAGGTTTCCCCTAGACATTTTAACTGTACAAAAATTGAAGATTTTTTCAACAAAACATATCTTTAGAAAGAAAGACAGTTTAAAAGAACAATGCTTTCAATACATTAATCTATTACAGATACCAAACTCAGAATACTTTTGCAGGTGTCTCCTACATTTTTCACAGACAAAAAATCTATGAGTACTATTTTATAATATTTTTTGTGATAGACAAATTTTGTTCACTGAAAATAAAAAGTTAAGTTTAATAACATAAAATGATATTAAATGATTGCTCTAAAATATAAAGTGTTTTTTTATAAAATATGAGTGTCTTTTTCTATTTTTAAGCAGTATATATAGCAGACTCAGTATATCGTAAAAAGAAAGAAACTTTTGATGATCTGAACACTACAAGATAAAATATGTATCTCATTAAACTTAGTTAAAAGCTATTACAACGAAATGACTTTAAATATTTCTTTGGAATGCTAATATTGATATATATGTGTAAACCACATAAGCAAAATGATTTTCCTATTTCAAATCACTATATTTAAGCCTCTGTTGATAGCACTGTTTAAAAGATGAAGAGAAAACAAGATATCAGAGCTAGTAAGATATCTTCAGAATGTTTATTCCTAAGATACCTTATAAATTTTGATTCCATTGCTTCTATTATCTTTGTTCTTCTCTTATCTTCTTATGGATCAAAGATAATGGCCTGTCATTAGCTTTGATCAATTTACACTGCTCTTCTGCTTGTAAAACCACATATTTATCTATATACGGAGCTTGAGATAACAAACTCCAGAATTGTCTTGAAAAAGAAGAAATGCAAAACCAACCTTGTTCCTCTTGCCTCCAACTATACAGTTAAACCATTTTAAATCTCAATCCAGTATTCCCTTTAAAATAGCCAAAATGTATGTACTCTATAACTTGCTAGCGAAGATCAGGTGTAGAAACATTTTCTTTTATTCAGTCTTCCAAAGCTGGTGCCTTGTTATTATATCAATCTTGTAATATCTTGATAATATTAAACGTTTATTTAATTTCGAAATTAATCAGTGAAGCCCCAGCAAGAACATAGCGTAAAATTTAACACCAACTAATAATACGAAGAAAAATTCTCCCTTGAAATTTATTTAGATTTTTTATGATAATTCTTTCAGAAAGTGTATGACCCCAAGCGCGACAGGCGTACAAAATTAAAGGTAAAATACATAGCTTATATATTAGATTCTTAACACCATAGCTTACTCTAAAAGTACTTTTGTAGATTAGGTAAAAACTATTAACATTTATTTCATATTCTAATAACTAAGGAGTTCATATATTTTGTAGTTGATTCTTAACAAAATTGCAATGCATTTTTTTTTAATTTTTCGATTTGCCAATCTTTATCAAATTATATAAATCTATACGTGCAAAATGATTTTTATAATTTAAATTTTAGTTTGAATTTTTATATATATTAAAAAAGATCACTTTCCTTAAATAACTGTCTTAAGACGAATAAAAATAATAGTTGAGTATCAGAAGCATTATTTTGATCAAGATTTCATTTCTGAATAACAGTATAATGAATATTTCAATTCCGGATTTTAAGCAAAAGGTAATAGTAATATTTCATTGATTTTTTTTAATATTATTCATTAAAAACGAAGAAAGGATGGATGTAGAATATGTTTTGTAGATATAGAAAAATTTAATAAAACACTTTGTAGATGTTTCTTTTCAATCACTTCGTGAAACATTTTTATTAAGTCAAATATTTTTGAATATTTTTAATGATTCCTAAAAGTAAAAGAATCTAAATGTGTAAGTATTAATGTAATTTATTTTCTTAACTAGTATTATATAAATTTGTATTTTCTTCTTTTTAAAATCTATTCATACTTAACTTTTAAATGAAACTTCTCAACTTGTAATTTTTTAATCCATTCGAAATAATATTTCAATTGCATGCACTACTGAATAATTAATATTTTTAGTCATTGTATCTATTTAAAATTTATTTAAGGTAAATCACATAATAATTTAGTCATATTATTGAAATAACTTTGTTAATTACTTATATTGGAAATGGAAATATCATGTTGTTGAAAACTTCATTAAAACATTAAAGAATTTATAAATAATTGAGTCAAAAAGTATAACATTTTCACACTTCTTAATGAAAATGGCGAAAATGTAAAACATAAAAATATTATTTATTTATCTCTAATTGTCTATATCTAAATTTATCTATATCTAAATTCAACTACGCATAATTTTAAACACATTAATAAAAACTTTTTGAGAGTCAATATACATACTAAAATATTCAAGAAGTATAAACATACTGTGTGGTGTTGTCGTTAATATTTTTGAAGTTTTTGTTCAGTTAAAAGAATATAAAACTACTTGTTTCTTGAGATTCAAATATTTGTAAAAAAAAACTTATTTAGGTATGGTAAACATGAAACTTTATTTAAGCAAGCTAAATTTAAAATTATTCAAAGATACATTATGATATAACAAATATTTTTCTCCTAAAATAAAATGTTCTGAATTCTTATGAAATACAAATAACATCTAACTTACTTATCGCAACTTGAAATTTCTAATGAAACCATAGTATAGTCTCAAAACAAAAGCAATCAATGTATTGCTTAAGTAAATATCTTCATGACACTTGAGCTTCAAGCAAATTTGTCTAAAAGAGAATCGACATTAAAATCATTCTCTTTTAAATCAAATAGAGAACTGAGTAGTATGTCTTGTGAGTTGATGTTTTAGAAATAGTGAGTATTTCTAGTCTCGAAACTTAATGGATGTGAAGTGTAAGTAGAATCTGTGAGTAGGGAGATCTCCAACCAGACAGTTGAAGTGTAAACGGATACACTTGAATATATTTTCACTGGGTCCGGTTTCCCTCTCCTTGAGAGAGTACACAAAAGAAGGTATTGGATTTTCTCTCGATTTCGTTAACGGAAGAAATAGCAAAAATCGGTTAAAAATTTTTGAATCATACACCAGCATACAATAGAACGATTTATAATTTTTATTTTTTTTAATTTTTTCTAAAGGTAAAGCACTATTGTAATCTTATTTTGCTAAAATATTTATCTGGATTAAAAATTTCAAACATTTTTAATGCTGAATATATGTAATATTTAATCAAGCTCTCGGTAGTCAAATTGATTAAGTAATCTTATCGTTATGCACATTGATATTGGAGATTAATTTGTAAATAAATTTTAGCAAAATGAAGAAATTTGAATTATAAAGGAAAAAGTTCCTTTACATTTCTCTGCTTGCAGGGATTTTGAAGTGTAGATATTTACATTTGTACACAGGAGAATATTTTACAAATAAATATTTTGTAGAATACTTCTAAATTTGTTCTTCTTTTAAGAATCTTCTAGATTTGAAAATTAATACTAAACATTACAATTTTCACTTGTGATTTATCAGGTAGACATTTAGTTAAGAAGTATTTATAGTTGTGTTTATTTACATTTACAGTTCATGCCATAAACTTACAAGAAAATAGTTAAAGGAGATAGATATCCCATCAAATGGGAAACTTCAAATAATTGTAATAAAATGTTAATACCGAATGTCATCATCAATGGATGTTATTCACAAAAAATATTACAACAAAAGAACGCAACTGAATGAATTATTATATCAATTATCATACCACGGTGGAATAATTTCGTACATTACTTTCAGGCTATTTAAAAAATTTGCATTATTTCTGGTATTATTTTACTTTATTAATTTTTCAATGCCGGTAATATGCTAATGTTATAAGCCTGAATGATGAAAAATCGGTAAATTTAGAGAATGCTGAATGAAGTGATAGAAAATCTTTCAGATTGGACATTTTTAATTTAGGATATCTTTCAAAGACTAAAAATGCCTCGCAACATGATTCAAGCTCATTACAAGCAACTGTCCGATTATGAAAGTCGTATCATTGGATTGAAAGGGACATATTGGGAAAATCGGAGAATCACATATCATATATGTCGAATCTATGTGGCGAATAGAAAATACTGGCATGAATGGGTGGACAATGCAGATTTTAAAGACATGATGGCAGTGGTCAAACTAAAGCTACTGATAAATTAAGAGAACGGATTCATTCTCAGATTAGCTGTCACAGCATCGCATTCACCGGTATCAACAATCAAACGTGCGTCTCGTACATAAGTGTCCACCATAACCATTCACAGATTTCTGACTAAGCAAATTCTAAGCTCATGTCAACCTTTACGCTACCTGCCTCTCACATCTGCACATTGTCGAGAGATTACAGTAATACTTGGTTAGATCAGGTTGGAATGATGCTAACTGAGGAGCTATAGTCCTTAGCGAGGTATTCCTGTTTCCAACTGTGTCCTGACAATCATCAAAGACGTGTCTGGAGACGATCAGGGTGGCGTGCAGATCATGCTTTCACTACTGCATGTCACACAGGCTCTTAACCAAAATTTATGGTCCGGAGTGCCATTTTCCTGGATAGCCGGAAATCTTTGATTGTGATTAGAGGTATACTTAAGACGACATTCTGTGATCTGTTTTGCTACCTTTCCTATTACAGTTCCCTGAACTTAGTTTTCAGCAAGGAAATAACAGACGAAATACCAAATATGGTACGTGTAGCTATGAATTGTCATACAGCTTGTCGAGTACTTTTTTGGACAGTTCTCTTTCTCTCTGAATATATGTGGGGTATGATGGGAAGACGAATGCATGTATAAGGGAATATTGATAATCTAGTCCGATAATCCGAGCACATTTAACAATGAATACCGCAGGAGACCATTTGGGGTCTTTATCAGTCTATGCTAGCCATGTGATGCGTATCATTAAAGATAACGTGCATTAAGTTGTTGTTTCATATATTATTAAATAGCATTTTACTTAGTTTCATATCATTTGTATGTATAAGCATAAAGTTTCAGATTTTCAATTAAGTATTAATGCGTCATAGCTTTAGATACTTTTGGAAAAGATATCTTGTTGGACAAGAAAATACAGTATTTTTAATTTTCTAACATGTACTTAAAGTATGAATGGATGAGCATCGTCTTTTGTCAATAGTTTCGTTTTAAATAAGTATGAGTGATAGAGGAACACCAATCTGATAGCCAATAGGTACAGTAAGGGTTACATTCTCTCTGATAAATGTTAAATGCAAAGCTGTGTGACAGTTTATTTCCAGGCTAGAAGTAGATCAACACCTTATTAAGCTCGTCATTTTGTATCTATGAAATTCTGAAATAAATTTTTCAACTGTTTTGAAATTTTAATCATAATATGAAATATGCATTTTAATCATTTTCTATTCTGTACATAATCTTCATTCCCACTAATTTTTGCTTCAGTTTTCTGTCCAAGTTAAGAACTGAAGTTATTATAAATTGATTAATCTTAAGCTAGTTTATATACAAATTACATATACATCTTATATTTTAAACAATTAATTTATTTCCTAATTATTATAATATCTGTTTAGAGATTTGATTAAACACAAACATAGGCTTTACCATTTAATATTTTTATTGTAAAATCATGTAGCTTAAAGTGGATATTCAATTAAAGTATATGGTATTTCTGTAAATATATGACTAAATAAATCCTCAACATAAAATAAAATAATCTTTAATTTTATTGACATAATTCCATAAAGCCGAAACAAGGCGTTTTTACTATGTAAACCTGAGGAATTTACCCACAAATATTGGAATTGTTTAGTAATAAATATATTGGAAATGTGAATCCATTGAGTAGAGACTTGTCAACAAATCTTGGTGTCGTTATATAAAAATGCATGTAAAGTGTGTATTTGTATGCGTATATATAAGTAAATAAGGTAAGGATATGTAATTAATGTATATCATATTAAATTGGTTTTTGATTTTTTTGTCTGGCTAAAGAGCAAGAAATTAAAAGGATCTTTTTTAATTCCTGACGATTTATTAAACAAGGTTTTTTAATAATTATACTTCATTTTCTCTTAAAATATTAAAGTTGGCTATAGAATGAATTTTATACATTGAATATATATTTTTGATTATTATACATATATGGAAAGTCAACTTTTAACTATTGAATATATTTTTTTAAAAATATTTATTTAAAAATATTTTTAAAATTATTTTCACAAAACGTTAAAAAAATCCTAAAATTTTGAACTTGATAGAAAATAAATTTGAAAAGATAAGGGAATTGATAATAAAGAACAGATCACATTAATCCTTAGAGACGTGAATAATAATAAGATTGGTCAAATTATTAAACACAATACATTAACTTAGATAGTAACATTTATTATTTATGAAATATGCATTTAAGTAGATATTAATTTAATTTATATATAAATTTGAAATTGAGACTTTAAATGTTAAGTACCCTTTAAATTTGAAATTATGCACATTCTCAGCTTATTGTATAACATATTCACAAGTTATCATTTGAATCAGAATTTAAAAGATAATTTATAAACATTTGTATCCTATTAAATAGATACTAAGCATATTAAAAATATGTTTTTGAATTATTAATAAATTTCTAAAAATTATTTCACATTACTTAATTCTTATTTTTAATAAATAGTCATTAACTGAAGTTTTATTTTCAAGAAACATTTGTGTGTTAAAATTAGGTAACACAATTAGTTCAGTAGAACTTACAAATAGGCTTTATAAAAAGTTTCAGGAAGAAAATAAAATGATACAAGCTTATAGAAATGGAATTTGTAATGTGTTTCAAAAACATCTGCTTACTGCAAAATAGATTCTTTCTGTCTTCCAACATCCGAATATTTCTTTTCACAAGATTTCTTTCAAAATATCATGCAAAATGTTTAAATATTTTTTTTTTATATTTATAGGAATTTTTTATATATTTATAGGAATATTTATAGTAAAAGCCATCTTTTAAAATTAGATTTATTTTTCAGAAAAAAAGTTGTTAAAGTTTGGTACTAACTAATAAGTTTTTGCCCCTAATTTAGATGAGAGATTTATAACCCTAATGATTCAGCAAAAACATCATATTACTCGATAAATACCCCATTTAAATTAATATTTATCATTGAAATTCATTCAATTTTTTATGTATTAATATACTCATTTAGAGTTCTATTTCATGTAAACACAGTTTTTTTTAATATTTTGTTTGCAATAACTCCTCAGTTATGACAAAAATTATACTCATAATCTACTATCCCATGTTGTATTACACTTATAGAGTAATGAAGTTTTGACCATACGATATATCAATTTTACTTTGAACTGTATAAAAATTCGGAGTGTAAAAACATACTGCTATAGGTACTTCAGTTAATATTAGGATTTATCAATGTATATCAAAATGAGCAGTTAAGATGGTGCTGGAAAATGTTTTTTTCATATTTTACTTAAAGTATTTTTTATTTTCTTAAGAATTTCAAATACCTTAAATTTAAACCAAAAGTGAAATATTTGAAAAGCAGATATACAGCAAAGTAAACTGATGCTTTTCATGTTAACACAATACAAATATTTCTAGAATACAATAGTTCTTTCTTCTATCAATATGTTTGTGTCATGCATATGTTTAGAAAATGTTTACATGAATAATACATCAGCAGTATTTTCTGCGAGAAAATATTATTTTACATAAAATAAAGATTGTGCAATGCTTAATAACGAATTTAAATGCATCCCATTTCAACGAAGATTCATGTTTCCATCACTACTTTGAGAAATTAGAAATTTCAATGTAGTATCAAATACAAAAGTATAATTTTAAGCTATCTTTTTGTAGAACTTTTGAAATATTTTTTTATCTTTCTTATTGAAGTTAAGTTTGAACACAAATTTATCCAACAATCTAAGAAAAGTAACTTATATTTCAATTTTTCTCTTTTACGAAAGAATGAAAATTGAACGAGGGAACTACTCATTCTGTTGAAGGAGAAAAATGCTGCTTTTTATTACACAACTATATGTAGGATTTTAAAAAAATAGAATTTGTATATGTTAAATTGAACAGAAAAATTAATTGGCAATCTACAAGATCAAAAGCCATACAGAAGAAATTAAATTTTTTATTGGAGATTCATGTTTAAAAGAATCGATGCATCTTATCTTCTTCTTAGAATATGTGCTTAAATTTTCTTTGAATTGTTTGATTTTATTTAAAGTAACTTTTAATTGTTTTCAGCATAGCATTCATGAGCATTTTATTTCCAAGAACATAACAATCTAAAGCACACACAATAATGTAAATAAGCAATTACATTAATAAAAGTTGAATAAGCAATTACATTATATTTATAAAATAATATTGTTATTAAAGATTTTGCCTGCTAATATGATTATCGAATTTGATATCAAAATATAAATATCTTTGTTATTTCTTTATAAAGGATGAACACCTTTTCTGAGATTTAAATTCCTCTATAAGAATCAAAAATTCTCTGTAGATATTTTTGTTTTTCAGTTATTGCAAATTATTAGAAAGTTACAATGCTATAATGTTTAGTAAAATACACTAGTGTGCAAAAATTAAGGACGAAATGGAAAAATTAGCATAACTGCGGAACAAACAGGTAGATCAGACCAAAAGACCAATTAGAAGATCGACTACGGTGTGGTACGCACGGGCATACTCAAATTACGCAACATGATATAAAGGGGGAATGTCGGAGGGGTATAAAGTAGGCTGGCGGTGTACGCTCAGCGTTTCTGTGAAAGCTATTGCACGGCGTATATCAGTTTAAACGACATAGAGCTGCTTAATCAATGTGAAATAATGAACAGGCAACCTCGTAAACAACAAATATATGACGAGGTCGAATCATTGAGAAGATTGAGGAATATCGAAGTGTGAATAGTGTGGCTGCGGAGTTTGGAATCGCTCACAGCATCGTTTCACAAATCTCGAGAGCATTTCAAACTACAGGAACAGCTGTTCGAAGGTTTAGCTGTGGTCATTCACGAGCAACCACGGCAGTCGACAACCGGTATATGGTCCTACAGGCAAGAAGGAACAGGCGGCAGATGACTAGAGAAATCACGAGACACCTTCAACAGACGACTGGACGACCGATATCACAGTTAACAGTCGCCAAGAGGCTGCACAATGGTGGCCTATTCGCACGACGACCTGTACGTTGTGTACCATTAACTCTGCTCACCTGAGATGGCGCTTTGTGTGGTGCCGAGAACGCCAGAACTGGACGGATCAGCAATGGGGTCTCGTACTCTTTACGGACACGAACAGATTTAGTCTGACTACCGATTCTGGACGCATGCACAACTGGAGAGAGCGGGGAACACACAATAACCCCTCCAACATCGTCGAAAGGGACCGGTTTCGAGGTCGCGGTGTTTTCGTTTGTGGAGGTATCATTTTTGGTACCCGTACTGACTTTCATGTCGTCCAAGGAGTTTCAGTCACCGGATCCCGTTATTGTAATGATATTCTCCTTCCTTATGTGCGTGTTTTTAAAGGTGCTATGGGATCTCAAGTTCCTCTTCATGGACGACAATGCTCCACCCCATCGAGCAGAAAATTTCATAGAGCTGTTGGAAAGGGAGGATATTGAACGTATGGATTCGCTGTCAAGGTTCCCGGATCTAAATCCAATCGAACACGTGTGGGACTTTCTAGGGAGACGCTTGGTGGCACGTCTCCAACCGCCAGTAAAGATTCCGGAGCTGCGATTGGCGCTACATGACGAATGGGAAGCATTACCACAACAACTTATTGACAACCTCATACTCATTATGGATAGACGATGTCAATCTTGCACAGCAGTCAGGGAGATCGCATCCTCTACTAAAAGCTGGATGTTTCTCGCTAGAGAGCTGTCACATGGATATTTCGGCCGTCTCTGTCATTCTGCTCCATCCTGCTCATTTTTCAATAAAGTTCCTTTTTAATCATTTAGAATTTTTTTTTGTGATTGTAAATGTGGCAACAAAAATCACTCATTAAATACATATTTGACCAAAACATGTATTTTTATTTCATAGTTGTGTATTTCTATAAATCATACTTCATATTTCCTTTGTGGTTCGCACATAAATTTTACAAATGCTTATTTCTTATTAATAATAATATACTCAACTATTTTATTTATTAGTAAAATAATTTTGAATTTTTATATATTTCTTTGATGAAAGCTATAATAATTGCTTATTATTATTATATAATAATTGCTCATTTATTATAATTGCTTAGCGAAGAAAAGTAACTAAAATGTTTTTCATTTATTACAAATAATTATCATTATCATAAATGTATATAAAATGTTAAATTTAAGACAACTTTTAATTTTTTTATTATATTAAAAAAGGATTTTAAAATAAATTTTTATTTTAATATCCTTCTTTCTACATATCTGAAAGAAATAAAAAATTTAAAAATTAATTTCCAAGAATTGCATTTTAAGAGAAAATATAATTAGAATATTTCACTTTTTTAATTAGTAATATATTTATTTATTCACTAACTACATACTTTTTTGGCTTACAAACATTTTAATATTTCTAAATTATTTGGTTTTGATCTTTAAGAATAAGTAAATGAATTGATAAATAATTATATTATTAAAAATTTTTATTTTGAATAATAAAATAATTTTTAATGACAAATAAACTTTTTCAAAGTCTAATCTTTAATGAAAGAAATTGTTCACTTAAAGATTATGTACATAATTTGAATTTCATATGGATTATTTGATTTTAAATATTTTCACCAAAATAAATGTTTTAATTTCAATGAAATTTAATTCAAATTAATATAAAATAAATAAATAGAAAAACAATTTTCACACGTTGTATGTGAATTATAAATCGTGTTGAATAAAAATGGAAAATAAAACAATTAGTATCCGTGATTAAATAATAGATATTTTTAAAAATTTCCATTTAATATGTGTTCATATAAGGTTTCCCATTTTCATTCCTTCATTTATAAATAAATTGGGTAAAGTTTACTATTAAATATAATTATTATTTCACATTATGATTTATAATTGCAATATTATCTACAAGATATATACATACGTATTTTGAAATGATTGAAAAATTTCAATTATTTATGAATGATTCAGATATTATATTTTTATTTTTTTGTTGATTTGAAATGGTGTAGTCTTTGTCACTGCAGCGATTATATTTTTAGTTTTCCCAATATTCTGCTGATCGGAATTGCATTAAAACATGTGTGAACATAAGGGGTTCAGATTATTTCTAAAATAATTTTGTAACTAATTGTTCAACTTTTCTCGGCACATTCGATTTACTTTCAGCTGATATAAATTAATATCCTCATGAGAATCTCGTGGTGCAAAAAGGCATTTTGAACAAAACTAATTATAACGTGAATGTCTTCAGGAAATAATATAAATGTCCATGATTTCTGAACATCAACTATTTGCTGGAGGATTTCATTGGAAAAAATGGCTCAAGAAAAAATGTCGGACTTGCCTTAATGTTATAAAATTTAACTTATTTTGTTCGTCGAAAGCGTCAATGATGATGTATTCATGTTCCAAATAATCATACAATTGATCAACTATTATTTATAATCATTTTATGTCTTTCCGACATCACTTAGATGATTTTATGCGTGGCCAATTACTGGAAAGATCGAAGAAGGGCGAAAAATAACAGATGTTGCCAGGGAGTTCGACATCGCTCACAGCTTTGTTTCACGGCTGTAGAAGTTATTTAAAACCACTAGAATTTTTAGTAGGCGGCACGGGGGAGGTCGTGTTAGAAGTACGACGCCTGCAGAAGACAGATATATCGTCCTATCAGCAAAAAAGAATAGGCGCACCACAGCTCAGCAGGAGGCAAATCAGATTCTTGCTGCCTCAGGAAAGCAGATCTCCCGAAAAACTTTTGCCAGACGTTTGAGAGGAGGAGAACTATACGCCCACAGACCTGCTGTGTGTGTCCCATTGACCAGACAGCACCGTACTGCACGTTTGCAATGGCGTCGTGAGCATCGCAATTGGACTGAACAGGACTAGGCATGCGTACTATTCTCAGATGAGAGTAGGTTCAGACTGTCATCGGATTGTAGACACCAACTGATCTGGCGTGAGAGTGGTACAGCTTATCGTCCAGAAAATATCCAGGAAAGGGACCGATATCCGACATGCAGTGTCATGGTGTGGACCGGCATCATTATCAATGGCCACACGCCCCTACGTGTGGTTGCGAATGGGACTATGACGGGCCAACGATACATTAATGAAGTTCTACTTCCTCATGTTCGTCTTTTCCGTGGTGCTGTCGGTGATAAATTTGTTTTTATGGACGACATCGCAACATGTCATCGAACACTCGCTGTTCAGGATTGTCTAGACAGCAAGGGTATTCAACGCCTCATATGGCCATTACGTTCTCTAGATCTGAACCCCATTGAAAATGTGTGGGATGCTTTGGAGAGGCAAGTTGCTGGTCGAAAATATCCTACAACGAACAAGAACACCCTCATCCGTGCACTCCCAGGGGACTGGGATAAATTGCCTCAACAGCTGTTGTATAATGTTGTGCAAAGTATGATACGACGTGTGGAATGTTGCATCACACTCCACGGTGGACATAACCCGTACTGATACCTTTCTTCAAGATACCTGCTGAATTTTAGATGCATTGTTTCATTTTTCCGTATGCAGCATCAAATGAAAATTTTTTTCTTTCAGATGTTTCACAGCTTTTGTGTACTTTCCAGAACATTATAAATATTATTTATTCTAATGTCTGAATAGTGTGGTAACTATATTTTATCCTACTAGGCCTCATGTCTCGCATAATGTTATGCTACATTGCAATTTATGACCCGTCCTTAGCAATTGTTCAGCAGTGTATTAAAAAACAAAACAGCATTTCTACTGTGAACAATTCAATTCACTGTAAAGTTATAGATAAGAGAAACTATAGATGTGCGATTCAAAAGACACTCCCTGTATCAATGAACTAATATCTCATTAGACACTAGAATAATTGTTAACTAACTGAGTCTGAATAATTTTGAGACTTATGAAACAATGGATAATATTTTATTATAAGTACTTTCTAATCGGATAATAGCATATGTTTATCAGAAATTAAAAGAACGTGTCAATAATGCAGAAAGAAATACCAGATGGAAAATAAAATGCAATGAAATTTTAGAATTCTCGTGCTGAGACAACTCTTAAAGCAAAGGATATTTCAGATTACTTTATAAATTCTAGAGTAATTTAATTTAACTGGGATAAAGATTTCAAAGAACCTTCAACAAAAATTATGCTAAGTAAGTAAGAGAAAGTTCTTGTTGTATACGTTTTACGCAAGCAGAAATCCCTGTATAGCACAATATGGTACTTGAAAAATGTATTTATCCTATTTAGTTTTTATATTAAAAGGCTCTTAAATTCTGATATTTTTTTAAATGTATACAAATTATTTAGAAAATTTTGACATTATTGAAGTGAAACTATACTTCATCTATTTCATATGCTATTGATGACATAATATATGATAATCATAGCTGATAAAATCTTAGCTGAGCTGGCAGCCGAATGGTTAGCGCTATTGCCTTCGGTTCAACAGTTCGTGGGTTCGAATCCCATCTTAGGCATGGATGTTTGTAGTGGTTTGGAATCCATTTTAAACCGTAGGTCCTGGTCTAATTAGCCCTCGTGTGCAAAAAATTACCGTTGAGCGACAAACACACCAACACTAACTGATAAAAACCAAATAAAATTTTAACGAAAATTTATTTAAATAGCATTATCAACGAAATAATAATAATTGTTTTTTTCATTTAATTTATTTCAGATTTAATAGCTAATATAAAAGTAAGTTTGTGTGAAATATTAAATAAATTTCAAATATTATATAAAATAATAAAACTTTATATAAAATTTTATTATGAGTTTTATTTTTTATATATTATTATATAAAAAATAAAACTCATAATAAAACTTTATGAACTTACATATTTGGTATATTGTGTGTTATGTAGCAAGAATTTTTATTAATATAATTTTTCTTAGAATGAGAATATTTTATACTTAAAAATCTAGCATCATTATAAAACTTCCAATACTCTAAATATTTTAAGTGGAAATGATAAAAAAAGAAAGCAATAATGTGTATTTATTTCATAAACATGAGTTCTAAATGACTTTTTAATTTACAATCATTTTTTTTTAAAAATCCGTGTTATAGTTTTTTTACAATATTACCGATAAATCAGCAAATTGATCGAAATTGACTTCTATAGTGAAATTCTAAATTTAAAGCAGTAAAGTAAAGACATTATACTCTTTACTTAAACTGCTTTAAATATAGAATAAATTTTAAAACTATTTAGGTTTAATATAAATTTAATTTTTTACTAACATTAACTTAGGAACGAATATCTAATATTATAAAATGTAACTTAATTAACGGACCTTAACAAAATACTTTAAGGTGCGTTAAAACATACATTTCTGAAATGCGTTAAGCAACATATAGACACTGTAGAAAATCTTAAAACTTTTTAAATTCCATACATTTTAAAGAAATAATGTATTTTTATATGCATTTCAAACTTTGATGTGTGATATTTTTTATGCTTATAAATTAATGATAAACATTAGATTTTGATATAAATGCCGATAAGAAAAATCAAAATCATTTGATTGAAAGGGAATTGAAGACTCCTTACCTGATTTTTTTAATTACGTCAATAATGAAAATGCTTGTAAATGTGTTACATTTATGAATACAGGTGTATACATAAAAATACACATATTATCTACGTATAAATATATATTAAATAAAAACAAGTAACTACAATTTCTGTACCAACGAAATTGGATGAAAATTTACAGTGTATTGGAAAAATTGACTTAAGCTAAAATCACCTCAGAATAAAGAAAATAAAGTTTTGAAAATTGCGATTTTCTTTTATTTTGTTCAAATGTCCCCTATACTCAGGAGAAATCTTTGTGCTACTCCAATTTCAGATTTCTTATAAACTTAATAGTAACAGAAAATAGGATCATTTATTTTTAAGATTGTATGGCTGCTATTAGAAACATCTGGGATGAAAGATCAAAGTTAAAAGTTTTGAAACAGAGTGTGATTAACGAAACCTTTGAAAAATATCAATCATGGCTGAATCTTCATGTTATGATAACAACTATTGGTCATAAGCTTTTTTTTTCATTTCTTCATTTTATAAATAGTTTTCTTTTACCTTCTCTGTAAAACTTTCAAAGTAAAAGTATGGAAATCAAAATTTTAAATAATACTATTTCTGCAAAACATTTTAATGTTCTTAAAGTATACATGTAATTAAATACTATTTTGAAGAAACATAAATTTTCTTTTCGCTTTTCATGAGAAATTCAATTTATCTACTGCAGAAATTTATAGATTTCATAAATGGACTAAAAAGTTTACTAACATTTGCTTCTAAGCAGTTATTAATGAATTTTATTTTTAGATCCGACTGAGAAATTATATAATAATTTTTCAGCCTAATAGAGAAAATATAATCATGAATCCCGAGTCTTATCTTCCAATGCTTAGGCTGAATGCTCCTTAATTCAATTAATATTTTTCTCATTTAATTCGATACTTATTGAATAGCCTATTTACGGAAAATCTACATTTAAATAATTCTGTAAAAATTGAGAAGCAGTTTCAAAGTAAATAGATAAAGCACATAAAGGATGCTAGGTTATTAATTATATTTAGGGCATTACATTCATCTTCATTACGTAACAAACATACAGTATTTCTTTTTAAGGTAAATGTATTTATTAACTTAGAAACTTACAATTTTTATTTTTTTCCAACGTTTAATAGTTATTTGTAATAAAAGTTTTCTAACGTGTAAATAAGTTTTAATGAAGATTTTAAAATTATACTTTCGTTTAAATAATATGCTTTATTGTTAATAAAATATATGTTTTATTGCTGTATTGATTTGTACATAATGGATTGTCGGGTCAATCAATATTTAGCTTTGATTTACGATATTCACTGAATTAATTCAAAGAATATATTAATTTGAAACCCTGTATCATCATAATAATGTCATTATGTATAATTGAATTTTAATATTTTTATTGATATTAATTGCGATGGATAGTAAACTATTTATTAAACAAAATTTAAGATACATACTTTAGAATTACAAAATTTAAAAATGTGTTGTTGTTGTTGTTGTTTCATATCCCAGATGGCGTAGCTAAGCTAAACCATCTCCATAAAACTAAAAATCATTAAAAAAACTAAAAATAAAATAGGATTCTCCAAAATCTCGGTCACAGTAAAATTCAGGCAGTCAAGAATATGTCTCGGGAAGGCGTGATCAGCCTTGCACCAGTGACACTCCAGGAAGACTTTCTGGCCCAATTGAAAAGAAAGGGATCCAATGTGGCCACTCAAAAAACGTGAAAGAGCAGTCTGCTGTATCCTGGGGATACTGATCTGGTGCCACTAACGAGGTTAAAGTACCAAGAGTGGGTAGAATGTAAAACTGTTGATAATATGATTTATTTTGCAAAACCTGTTTTAAGTATCATTTGGAATGAGAAAAATGTTAATTCAAAAATTCAGCTAGTGTTTTTATGGATTCAGATCAAATGTGTATCATGTTTCATTAATTTATTACGAGAGAAGATATTTTTTTTTTTAATATAGAAATCAGAAGAAAAGCAGCTGGTTTTTGATAAACTGAAAGAAAAATTGTCACCTTAGTATTTCATGCATTTAAAGATTTTTAGTTACTCGAAAAACTTCAAAAGGTTTGTTAAATTTAACTAAGAATCTGTGAGCTCTAAGAATCTAAATTAGAACTAAGAATCTAAATTAATAAAAAGATTAATGTATTAAATTTACAGTAAGAAGAATTAGAGGTATACTTAGTAAATAAGCAGTTCTGAAAATATTAACATTTTTCTACATGAGATGTTTTAAATTTAATGTTTAATTTCAGTGAACAGAAATTGTCTAATAAATGACATGCTTTTACACATTGAAATTAAGAAATTATTGTTTAATTCTTGACTATAGAATAAGTTATATTTGTTAGAAAAGGAGAGAAATTTCTATTAAAATGCTACAGGATTCGTTAGTTTACTAACGTGTGAAATTAAAAAGGAAAGTCAAGTGCATTTTATTTCATAATAATTAGTAAATTTTAATCATTTTAATATGGTACGATGAACAGATGCTATTTATTGAAAATTAATATTAGCATTTGATTTAAAATCAACATTTTAGTACTAACATGTTTATTGCAATTAATTTTGCTGTAATATTTAGCAAAGAAATTAAATGGATAATAAAATAAGGAATTGTTTTCATATTATTCCAGGTAAATAATCATTTTTTTTACTTTTTGCTTATACAAGATGAAAAGAAAATTAAGAAGCCAAAACAACATATGCAGGATAATAAAATTAGTTAAAAATGTAAGACATTATCCTCTTAAATATGTTGTAAAAAGTTTGAAGTTTGATATAAGCAATGTTTCTTAAGTCAAACTGCTTAACATGTTAAAATGGGACAAATTGTTTTATTTTTAAACTGAATAATATTACTGTTTTAATATTAAAAAAGTTTGCTTTCCTTTCTGAAGTTAATCAGGTTTTAAAATTCAGAATAAAGAGCAGAATTCTGTCCTTTTCAAATGCTGCGTTTTTAATTCTAGGTGTATTGTGTTTCGTATTCAATAAAAATATCTTTACAATATTTACCTATATAAACTGTTTTGATTATGCAGAATTTCGGATATCTGCCATTCGAATATCTCAAGTTCCAGTGTAATTTATTAAATTATGTTGTAAATGCCCTGAAACATTTTCTGTTAGAAAGTTTTTTACATTGTATTTGATGATTTATAAAGTATTTTAATTGTTTTGCATTTATCGAAAATTTCTTATTAAATATTAATTTACTACTTTCTCAGTTTAACCAATAAAGTAAAAAAATTGACAACTTCACTATTTTTTAACTTTGATTAATATGGCAATATGGCAAGGGCAAATCAAAGTACATAACATATGGCATTGGACCTTACTACACCAGTGACTAGGATTGTCATCTCTAAAGCTCTAAGAAAAGCAGGATACTTTCAAGTGAAGAGGCATCAAGATCATAAGGACAATCTTAAATAGGGATAACTTAGTTATATATATATAACTAAATTAACCTATATATATATATATATATATATATATATATATATATATATATATAGATAGATAGATAGATAGATAGATAGATAGATACACTACATTTAAAGAATGGAAAATCTCGAATATAATGTGCCCATTCATGTACAGATTAATTTTTTAAATTCTATTTAAATAATAAAATTAATTCAATGATCACATTTGGGATTTTTTTATGAGGATCTAATATTTTTAAAGTATCGCGATTCCAGTAATTAAATAGAAATATATTACTGTTTCGATATTCGGTAATACTTGTTTATATAAAATCTCTTATTGTTTTATTAAACTAAAATTGTTCTAGAAATCTAGGACATTTGCTGTTACGCGTAACAAAAATTAGGTTCAATTATTAGGAGGTTGCCATAACATTTTGCGTCGTCAAAGAAGAAAATGATTTCATTCTGTTTATTTTGATGTCGTTAGAAGTGTGAGTAATAAAAGTTTTTACTTTTGAAGGTGTTATATTACTTCTTTTCTTCAAGATAAATTAATAACGATTTTTTTAAATAAATCTTATGAATAATTCTTCCCTTGGCATTCATTTTTTGTCCACTCAATTCAAATTATCATTAGAAAGACTATTAAGTGAGTCACCCATATTTTCTTTACCAAAAATTAATAAATTTTAATTTAGAAATGATTTTAAAAAATCAGTATAAAAGTATAAAACATCTCAAAATCGTTATTTTTCAGTATTTAAAACTTTTAACTTACTATTTCATATTAAAAGGAAATTAGCTTGCTTCTGATTTTTTTCATTTGTAAAATTTTATTATAACAGCATTTTACTTTGAATCCTCTAGAGAATTAGAAATAGCTAAATTATACCATCTTTAAATTTCTATATAAATTATAGCAAAGAGAAATATTTTATTTGAAAAAATAAAAGTTTACAACTATAGCGCTTCAGAATAAAAGTAAGAAAGAAAATAAATTTTCAGAATAATATTTTTCGTTTCTCTATGTTTATAAGCTGAGTTTTTTCCATTTTTGCAAATTAAATTGAATATAATTTAGTTTAGAATGTAAAAATATATCAATTATTTTAGTTAATGGTAAGAAATTTTAGATCATAATAGGAATAAAACAAGAATTCTTTAAATAATTTGTAAGAAATAACCAAGTTAAAATTTTGACAAATTTTATATTTTGGAAGCATATTTCAATTTTTATCATTTAAGTTAGAATTTAATATTTCTTACTTAAAAAACTGATTAATTCAGTTTTTTTGTATATATGAGGTCTAGAGGAAAGCTCTGTCCGCTCCGGTTACAATCAGTTTCAACAAGTATGCGCATATTCCTGTGACACATATTTGGCTCTCTCTTGTGATCGCTAACAATGTATACACATTTTCGTCGCAGATGAACTAAAACGAAGTTCATTTACGAATTCCAACTAGGAATAAATGCTACAGAAGCGTATAGAAATTAATTGAAAGTGTTTGGTTGATGATGGTTCAGAAAATTCCATGTAGGTGATTTCGACCTTTCTGATAAGCCACGCTCTGGGCGACCATCTTTGATCAACGACGATACTGTCAAGATCATGTTAGAGCAAGATCATTTTTGAAAACATCGGAGATTGCGGAAAGGCTTGATTCAGCTCAACAAACCATTTCCGACCATATTTGGAAACTAGGGTTTATGTGGAAGTATTCGAGATGGAAGCCACACAAGTTAAGTGAGAAGAGTTTGAATGATCGAATCATCATATGCACATCTCTGCTTGCACGCAACAAAATTGAACCCTTCTTGGACCGGATCATAACTGGGGATGAAAAGTGGATTACCTATGAAAACATCATAAGAAAAAGGGCATATCCTGAATCCGGAAAACCTGCCCCCTCTACCTCTAAACCGAAATTGAGCCTGAACAAAAGAATGTTGTGTATATGGTGGGACATTCGAGGACCAATACATTTTGAGCTGTTGAAACCAAACGAAAGACTAAATTCGGAGAGGTACTGCCAGCAATTGGATAAATTAAAAACAGCACTCCAAGAAAAGAGGCCGGCGATGTTCAATAGGCAATATATCATACTGCTTCATGACAATGCCAGGCCACATGCTGCTTTGGGGACTCGTCAGAAAGTCGCAGAGCTAGGCTGGGAAATTCTGTCGCATTCACCATACTCCCCGGACCTAGCACTTGTTTCTGTCCTGATTATCACTTGTTTCTGTCCTTACAAAATTTCTTGCAGGGCAAACAATTCAAGAACGAAGAAGATATCAGACAAGCACTAGTTCAATTTTTGGCCTCTAGTGATAAGACATTTTTTAAAAATGGGATATACAAATTGCCATCACGCTGGCAAGAAGTCATAAATAATGATGGCAATTATATTATTCAATAAAGTTTATCCAAAGTATGGAAAAATGTATTCCTTTGTTTCATTCTAAAACGGACAGAACTTTCCGGTAAACCTAATAGTATGATGAATATTTTCATTTAATTAAAATTTAAACGAATATTCCACTCATTATGAAATTCAAATGCGTTATGAGAGACATTTCAGCATCTCATAATTATTTGGATGATTATTTTGCTTACTTGAGTTACTAATATGTGGAACAAAAACACTATTTTAATGATACCAACAGATTATATTTTGATAACAAAAACTGTCAATATAAAAAAGAAATACAAAATATCTAACTAAATTTCATATTTTCTTGTGCTTTCTTGCATTTTATCGCCAAACTTCTAAACCAGCTGTCAACACTGAATAACACTTTGTTACCAACTTATCACAACAGAGTTGAAAGTAAATGTAACTAAAAGCTTCAGGAAGAAGCTGAAAGATAAGTAACAGTTTAAATGAAGAAGTCCAAAAAATAAATAAATGTTCTATGAATCAAAGTACTATATTCTTAATTTTTTTTTGTTCATATGCCTGGAAATCTAGCTCATAAATATGTATGAAAATTTATCTTTTTTTCTTGAATTTTCTGATGCTAATTTATTTGATTTTTCTTTAAAAGGTATCTCTAATCAATTATATTCATTTTTACAAAGTAATTATAATAGTAAAATACATAATTAATATTCGTAAATCAGGACACATGTAAAGCACTATAAGGTTTTAAAGATACAAGTAATTAACTATGTATTTTGCAAATTGAAACAAAATTGCATTTATTTGCAAATTATGTGAATAAACAAAATTTTTGTTTCTTTTAAGTGTAATTAGTATCAATGTAAATAATAAGAACGTGCTAAGTATCTTATTGATATGAACAAAAGCAAATATATATTTCATACTATACGTTGGACGCCATTGAAAAAGAATAATGTAAGCCCTTATTAGTCTTTAAAGTAAACAATATGTTATCAAAACTAATCAGAAAGTTCTTATTTAAAAACATTAATATGTTTTAATTATCAGTGTGCAAAAAAATGGACGACATAAATTAGAAAATTTGTTCAATGTATAAGTCACGCATGATTAATGTAACTATGATATTTTACAAACAATTTCTACACAATTTTCTTTTATTTTCTTAACTAATGATTTTGGTTAGTTGGTATCGTGTCCATTGGGAAAACTAAATGCGACCATGAGTGTGCAGAACATATCTGGCTATTTCCTTGATGTTTTCAGAGTATAGAATCGTTTCTGTGTTGAGCAAGGGAATACTTCAAACTTATTCAGAGATCTTAAAATTGCAGGGCAGTTAAAGATTTGTCTTAGAGGAATATTACTGCAATTGATGCAGAGACGGTAGGATCTGTTGCCATCTTTCTGGATCTTCATAACTCATTAGTGACAGGCTCTAATGCGAGTGATGGTTTTAGTGGAGTCTCAAAAAATTTGCGTTTATTTCATAAATCTGTGAATCTTTTTAATGGTGTTTTTAATGGCAGAAATTCAACCTATTCGGAGGCAATGACAATCATTTTTCCATAGGAGAACATATTACTAATGATTTTATTCATATAATAAGTCATTCAGATAAATAGTTAAGATTTTAATTATATTTTATATATTATTGGGATTTTTTGTGTCCAAACAATATTTAATCAACGTTTGAAATTCCAATCAACTGAATATATTGATAGATAACTTTTCCTCTTCATAATATTTGCTGTATATTTTATGCTATTCTTAAAACCTATAACACAATCATTTTTGGCAACTGAACTTTAGATGATAAAAAATCAATTAAAGTTTTCGTTTACAAGCAATTTGTAGCTTGTTTACGTTTCGATACAACATAAATTAAATTTTTTTCTGCATTAAAGTAATTTTTTCAATCGAACAGTTATTTTTGTCATATTAACAGATGTTTGTGTAGCAGCATTCAAAATGTAATATCTCTCTATTTCATATATTTTATTCATTAAATGTACCAAATATGTTTACCAACACATAGTAAACACATATATGGTGTTTTTAGTATCTTTTAAACCTAATTGGAAACTTTGGTATCATGAAACAAGCCTTTGTCTGTTCACTAATATATAATTGGTGGGTTATCAAACTATCGAAATCACTTTTAATATTTCGACTCAAATATATAATGTTTCATTCTGTTTGAATTTTATTTTACAATAACAAACAATTACTTCAATCAACAATATACACAATATCATGAGGGTCTTTATATTCATCCCCTATTAAAGAATTTATTTAAAAGAATTATAAGGAAATCAAATTAATCATTAAAAAAGTTTTCTGAAAATATAGGCATAAGCTTTCATACATTCTCGATATTTGTTTTCCTCAATCATTGAAATCATTGATATTTGTTTTTCTCAAAATGAACTCAAACCTGTGGAATCATTTAACACAAATAAATATTTTCTTCTGTTTTGCTAGCAGATCAAGAAAAGTTGTGCTGAAAAATGAGTTTTACTCATCAACATTCTACTGAGTGTACTGAGAAGACATTTAATTGATTTTCTTCTCATACCATTTGACCTGACTTTGATAAGTCAAAAAGAAGAACCTAAGCACTGGTTGTTTTTTGGCACACAGAAAAGAACTTGAAATTCAAGTACAGAATAAAGAAACTTTTGTTTTCTTGCACTGACTAACATTTTATTGGAATAGCTTAATTGCAAAGATAAAACTAAGTTTTCTTCTAATATTTCCTTTAATTTTAATATCTTTTAAGCAATTTAACCTCATTTCTGATACAAATCTGTTTTTTAGACTTTGGTATAACATTTTGTTAACACAGAAAGCATATAACTATCTTTTTTGATATTTAATTAATCTCATACAATAAATACGTTACGAAAGAAATGAAAAAAACATGTGAAATTAATATGATATATTTTTATTAGAAATATGCCTAGATATTTCAGATCCTAATATTTATCACATCCATAAAACAATTCAGGATATTTAATGAAAAGAAATTTCCATACTACATAATTAAAAACTGAGACTAAAATAATTTCCATAAGGATGAAATTTCAAATCTTTGAAAAATGAAATTTTTCAAAATATAATAAATAATTTTAAGACATAATAAATTTCCAATGAATATACATTTGTTTTGTATAAAATATACGTCTAAAAATTTGTTAAAACGAAGCAAAGTATTTTTCCCTCATTAAAATAATTTATTTTTATTCATAACTAACATAATCGAATTATTTTGAAACACAAAATTGGTTTATTCGAACAGAATTTCACACAAAATTCATATATATATATATATACAATATATATATATATATATATATATATATATATATATATATATATATATATATATATATATATATATATATATATATATATATATATATATATATATATATATATATATATATATATATATATATATATATATATATATATATATATATATATATATATATATATATATATATATATATATATATATATATATATATATAGTAACGATTACGAACGAGCGAATCATAAGGCTAGTTGATACTAAAATTATTTAATTTTCTATAATATTTACTCCTTAAATAAAGTTTTTTAAATGAAGATGTAAAATAATTTATATCTACACATCAGTCAAAAATTTTAGCTTAGCTTACTGATTTAATATTTATTATTAATATCATATCAAAATGTATTTAATTTAACAAAATATATGACATTATTTACACTATACTGTTTCAGTAAATACTTTTTTGCTATGTAAGTTAAGAATATTAAAATGGACTATGATGATTCTTTAAACTTTACATTAAGCAAATCACTATCAAGATGTAAGAAAACCAGCAAATCAGAATTATTTTTATATTCAACAGAAGCAAAATATTTTTACTTTATTTAATGAAATTTATAAATATTAATTTCATTAATAAAATCGTAATCGTATTCTCCAAATATGTCTTATGATATTAAAATCTAAATGCCTTTGATTGGAAATCATAATTATTTTTTAATTAGTAGTTTTTGTTACCTTAAATAAGTGTTTTGCGTTTTAAAAGATATTTTAATTTTAATTAGATAAGATTATAAAATTTAACACTTAATATAAAAGCATATTTAAAATATAGTCCCTATGGAGGAATTTGGTGATTTTTTGTATTCACAACTAAAGAACTTGATTTTTAGAACTGGCAAGCAGCTTTGATGATACCAAAGACATGATTAGGAAGAATAAAATAAAAATATTTTAGAACATTCACTATAACCGACTTAAAAGAGCAATAAGAATTTAAGTATTGTAAATTACATAAAATCTAGATATTATAAACTTTGAAGGCATAGAACATTAATAAAATATTGCAAATAAGAGAAATCTTGAGAGTTCGATTTGAAAATATGACTCTTCGAGATCAAATATTATATATTTTGTTGTCATATCTGCTACAAAAATTGTATTACAAGAATACTGAATGATATGTAATGTCTCCCATTATTTCTTGGGAAATTATATAAGTAAATGTTTCTATTGTATTATGGATTAAAATTTGCACTTTCAATGATTTTAAAGGCATTTTTTATGCCAATACTGATAGGTTTCTTTTATAATCTCATACTCGAGTGCAAACGTTAATAACTAAAATAAATACTACACTAAAATAACTCAGTTTAAAAAGTTATAATGGTATAATGTTATTTTCGTACAGATAATTGCATTCACCACACACAAATGAAACAATTTCAAAATACTAATTGTTCATTGGTCTTTTGTAATTGATTGATTCCTAATTTCTTAAAATGGTAACTTTTTATGGGAACATGTAAAATGAATCACGAATATTGATTTAAAATTGTAACATAACGTCAAATAGAGGAATCGATTAAAAATTTCAAGATTTGGTTATCATAAGAGTAAGCATAATAAATAATAGTAATCCATAAAGAAAAAAATTTCAAAAAATATTTTTTTTCATTTTTGCATCACAGACTGTTTTAATTTCTAGTTTACCCTCAGATATTATTATCCATTTCTAAATTTACGTTGCAAGTTTCGTATTCTATGTTTCAGTTTCAACTCCAGTTATAGAATATGCTTAAGCACAGTTAAATATTTTGCTTGCAATTTTTTTTAAATTTTAGATTACCAGACATTAACTATTAAGCCATTAATTCATGGGCTCTTTAATACATTTTAACAATGACCGAATACTGATAAATTGCAATAAATCTATGAATATTAAAATCTTCAAAAATCATGGACTGATTAGAATCCCTCAAAATACATTTCGCGGAATTCACCATTCTTATTCTATAATGTGGTTTTGCAAACTGTCTCATTAAATCTGGATTCTAGATCGTTATACCGTTACCTTTCATGGAAGACTGGAAATAATTTATTCTTCCCTAGAATCATTTCTTTATTATCCATAACACGTTGAACTATACTTTGTTTTAGAATATTGCTAAAAGTAAAACTTGCAAATTGTTTAGTTATATAAAATGGAGGAAGAGATAGATTGAAATATTGCTTCATCGAGGCTGATTCATAGCCAATAAAATAGCTTATCTGTTGCATATATTTCCACAAAAGTGCTGAAAATCATTGGAAACAAATTTTGTGAGCCAGTATATTAAACAAAGGTTTATAATCCAAGATTCTTTGGAAATTATTTTGATTAAATAAAATAGCTTGAAGCGTACTTTTTGAATCTGACAGTATGACTGTTTTTACAAAATATGGCTGCGATTTGACAGTTGTTTAATAGGTATAGCAATGGACCAAATTTAACACTGATTTGCAGTAAGAGGATCCAATAAAAAGTTGAAATTAAAAAACTCGCTATTTATATTTCCTCCAAAATTCTGACCTCATTCTGACATTGAGCAGACCGTGTAAATAGGCATCCACACATTTTGAGGTTATGGTAAATCTCCATTGCAATGTTTTTTTAATTACAAAACCCTCATTTTGAGTTTAACTCACAAATCTTTGAATTAACAGAATTAAGATTTATATTAAAATTGTAGAATTCCAAGAGACAAGATGGAGGAAGTAAACTTATGACATCGGTTTACATCAAAAGTAACAGATTCTTTCTATGCTGCCAGTATAAATCTGATTTAAGTCTTAAGATTCCTGGAAATTTCATTATTATAATATTATATTATGAACTAAATTATTACAACTTCTGAACTTAATATGTTATATGCATGTAAAAAATAAGTCTCTGTGATGGATAACTTCATTAAGAACAGACGCAAACTGCAAAACTTATTAATTGCCATAAAAATAATTTAAATTTTAGCAATTATCCATAGCTGTGAGAATTATCATACTATTATGCACTTATTGATTTTAAATTTTTGGTTTATTATATTATTTTTTATACAACAATGCTCACAAGTTCCCTTAATAGGAATACTTTTTTAAAAAATATTTATCTTACTGTGAAATATTGAATTGAATGGAATAGTATGAAATTATTTCTATCACGTGCTGTATAAACTCATATAGTATGTTTTTTTTTCTATTTATATATCAATGATTAATTTCTATACTAAACTGTCATTTTTGATGACACAAATAATACCAACTTATATGCAACGTACTAAAGTAGCTCCCAAAGTTTCTGATTATTGTTGCAATTTAAATTCTTATGAACTATAACAATTTAAAAAAAAATACTTTGCTAAAAAATTTAGTAATATATATGCATAAGTATATATTTATGCATATATTGATGTATGTGCTTCTCCTAGATATACTAGTATGTGTTAAATTTTAATATACTGGACTTCAATAAAAACTCCTTCAGAAAATAAACGCTTAAAAATAATATATGCAAAGTGCTAAGAATATCTCTGATCATGATTTAATGAGTTAAAAATATATCCCAGAGTATTAAATATTTGAGTATTGACAGAGTTACACTTTTTGAAAAGCAGTATTCTAATATTTCCAATTCCAAGTATTAGAGTGCTGCCTCATAACCAAACATTTTTTAAATATAAATTTTTTAAGTTTTCAATCCACCCAAAACTATATATATATATATATATATATATATATATATATATATATATATATATATATATATATATATATATATATATATATATATATATATATATATATATATATATATATATATATATATATATATATATATATATATATATATATCATAAATATATATATAAAATCAAAGTGTACATAGCAGCTAAAAGCTATTTTGCACTTTCATCTAAATTTTTAAATATATAGGAATTTATAGCTTTTAAGTATATTTATATTGAAAAATTACATATAACTTTATTGTTAATTCAAAATGCGAAACGTAAACTAACTTCTCTTACAGGGGTATAGAATTTTCTTGGAGATCTCTCTAATTGAAATTTGAAATTTATATTTGCAATATTTCTCTTCGTAAATTTATAGGAATAATAAATTACTTCAAACTAATTTCTCTTATCATTTAATGTTTTCTTATTTATAAGAGCTTGGATTGCAATCAAAATATCTATCACTTTCTTCCAGGACTTTGCGTGATAATAAAGTTGCTATTTCATTACCGTACATATGAAACGTATTTCTTAATGAATATTTATTGCAGAATCGCTGCTTCCATACAATCTAATCAGATAATAATGATGGTACAAAGATTACTGAATGCCAAAAAAGGTGTTAGTATAATTCATTTGTTCTTGTTAAGTTCTTTAAGATGCATCTAATTTTATTATGGAAAAACCCAAGGTAATAAGATAATTTAGCATTCAGCATCTATTATGGAGATGTATTTAATTATCTTTTGGAAAAAAATTATGTGTTTTTATAAAAAAAATTCGATATTCAGAAAACAATATTTGTAAGCTTCACTGAAAATATTATAACTAAAATATTATATATATATATATATATATATATATATATATATATATATATATATATATAACATAATATCTAATAATAATATACATAATACATAATAATATTTAAAATAATTTACATTTTAATATATGTTTTAAAAAAGTTTTTAAATTCATATTTTTCTTATTCTTATTCCAAAAGTTCTATAAAACTATGACAAACGTACTAACTTAGTTTTAAAAAGGTTTCTTTCACTTTCATTAATAGATAAGGGATTGGTTAGTTTGAATGATAAACTTAGCAGATTACTTAAGACCTTCATATAAAGTAAAACTTTAAATGTTTTAATAGATATAATAAATTATTTTTCATTGTTTTTATGGTATACCAAGGTAACACTGTCAATATTTTTTAATTAATATAATATAAAGCAATACACTTTCGTCTTTCTACAAAATATAACTGCTCAACTAGTTCTAAATGAAAAACAAAATAATATAGAATTCGAAAATCAAGAAAAACATCCATTTAAAATTTTAAAAAAAACCTTTAAAATTCTGAAACAAGTTTTGATGATAAAAATTAAATAAATTAATGGTTACTTACCTGTAAAATCCTTTAAGTCAAAATAGAAATAGTTTTGAAAAATATTTTAGCTTTTTATCAAAATTTTCATTAAATTAACAACATAAAGTAGAGTAAATCAGAATGAAAATGCATTGAAAAATGTATTTAAATTAAAATAAAAAGATGACCCAAATTAAATAATATTGTAAAAAACAAAAACTGTGAAATATTGTATTTATTAAAACATATTTACCACCGATATTTTACAAGAAAACATAATATTAAAATCATGATTTTTTTTCAGTTTGAAATATACAATGGGATAAAATATACAATCGAAAATGAACATAGGATTTCAACAGCACAAATTCTAATGAGAAGAAAAAAAATTATATATCTGAAAAAAAACGAAAATAAATTATTTTTTTGTAAAAATTTAATAAAAATATTTTTTAGAACCTAAATATATGTTATATTACATAGGTCCAAATGTAAAAAAATATTAAGTTTTCACGTAATTTAATTTCAGTTTATTCAATTTTCCCTTATTTGCACTTCAGTATTACAGGAAAACATTTTTCATTTAACTGATTTTCATTCTTTTTGTCAAGATAATTTCTTTAATTTCAGAAATATATATTTATTATTGAAACCATTGCTTGAGTGTTGAATCGATTAGGCAATAGTATTCATTGAAATTCCTTTCATTTTAAATTATTCTACGATACTTTGCATCTTTTATTTGCTCTTTTATTTTATTATTCACTCTCATTATATATACATACATATATATTTATATACGCTTAAAATATTAGTGTGCATTTCTTATTGATATCTTCAACAAATTTAGGGAATGACGAGTTATTCGTCACACTATATTACTATATTAATAATGAGTTATTGACAGAAATTTCCAAACCATGCAGTGTACCGTTGATCCACCTGTCTTCGAAATTCTCTTGATACGGATCTTCATCTGAATAAGCGTGGGTGGTCCCTGTGATCAAAATTAATCTCAGATATTGAGCACTCAAAACTCCCCAACTCAATTTAATCTCGAAAATGAATTATTTATTAAATAGGAAACTTAGAACAGAACCCTGATTTGAGGTGATGCTCATCATTGAAGAGATGAACCGAAAGAGGGAAGTATGATATTCAGGGCAGAGATTTATCACTCTCTTCTGGGAATTTGTTTTATCAGAAAAGACAATGGAAACTTGAAGTTTATTATAACTTTTGAAGTTAAAAATAAAAAAATATCCTTTTAAATGAGAATATTTAATTTGGAAAAGATAAGGAAGCTTTATTTACTTTAGTTTAGAAATTTTTATTTTATGTTGGAAAGTTTAACACATTAACAAATCTATAGCCTTTATTATAAAGTCACATTTACTATAAAAATTTAAAATGTATTATCACTCTTTTCTTAATGTTGAAACTTGTATTAATACTGACATTTCTGTATTGTATATTTCTCATTCTTAAATCTCCTTCCATACAACTGAGTTATAAATGGAAATAAAATTGAACAGCAAACCACAAACTTCTTTTCAAATTCATTTAAGGTCCAATATAATTATTTTCATTTTTCATTATTTCGAAATAATTTATGACTTAAATAAATTATTTTTGAAATGGTGAAAATTTTAAAATAATTTATTAAAATTGCTACATTAAAAAGGGGGCACTCTATATATTAAAAATTTATATAGCATAGAAGATGTGTTACGAAAAAGAATATTTTTTAAGTAACAAATGTAAAAATTTGAAGTAGTACCAATGACTGCACTTTACTAACATGTAAAAAGTATGTTGCAGGTTTCTCAACACAATTTGCAAATGAACGTTTTTGTTAAGAGAGAAGTTGTGATGCCTCTTGTAAAAAGTAAAATGCTTACCAGCAAGTTTCTGAAATTAATGTAAATTGATTAAAGCCTGCAATATTTTGGCTGCTCATAGCAAAGTGTGGCTGTTTGCATTGGTTAAAATTACATTTATTTAGTATATGCTTGAGAGAAGTCACATGGAACGCAATGCTAAATCTCAGAGACCAGAAAGCAAAAGCAATTGATTGGACAAATATGTTATACGTATGCACTGAATGGCTTTTGGAGAACCGATTACTACCTGTAAGACAAGAATCGTAAGCGTTTGCAAAATGACAGATGTACGCTAGAACGTTTCGACAACATTTTTAGCAGCATGTATTGGCAAAATGACATTGGCAACGGTGGCTTTGGTTAGCTTTTACATTATATCATAAGAAAAATCCTTCAATAATGGGGTCAATGCTGAACATGAACACGAGAATGGTGAAACGTCATAGTTACAGATGTATCCTAGCTCTATTTATGATGTCACATTGAATACATCCCTATTTTTTATCATTATGAAGAATTTACAATGAGAACATGAATTTGGCATTGTTATATTTGTCTGAATTACTATATAAAATGACACAGCGAGCACTTCATGGAAATTTCCTGTTCGTATTGAAGACACTTTAAATAGTTAGCAATATATTTCAGCAGCTGGATAAGTCATCATCCAAAGTTGTTTGTATTGCTCAAACTTCGTTGATGAAAAAAAAAGTTTCGAGTGGCTGTGACCAGCACACACATACCTGCCGCAATTTAGCTTGCCACCATACACCAAAATTGAATAAAACAAATTCACCAAAATTGCCGAACTTGGCTGAGTGCTGAAACTGCTGCGACAGCTGTACTTTCAAACGCTATTCAATCTTTATTTAAATCTTTTGCAAGTAAAGACTTGCACTGTTATTGTTTTTGAAGAAAGTTGTTCTTGAAGTGATTTTTCATACTTTATGCTGTGAAATGTCTTGCATATTTCATACTTTGTTATTTCCAGTGTACACTTATCCATAGAATAATATTTTGTTATTAGCATTTCCTTCAGGTCTTGCACATTTAGTTGAAATTAGAGTAATATATTCCCGCATATTCATCAACATAGTCATCAACGAGCACATATTGACCAACATAATATTTTATCTTTCTTTACTAAAATATATTTCACTGATATTTATGACTTTCAGTTTTCAATTGACTGGGGCTCAGTTCTTAAATCATGCATATATACTAATAAGAATAGTGTAAGATAATATTAAATGAAGTTATATTCAACTTTCAAAGTGAAAACTTTTCTTCCGGCAATATAACTGATACCAAGTGTCTCAGAAGAATGTTATGATACAGCAATTGTACCTTGGATTTCTTCCTTTCTTCGAGCATTCGATTATATATATATGTATATCTAATCACCCAGTGATATTTACATCGAAAGTTTAGGGAGACTTTTCCGTCATTCTCTTATGTCTAAAATGTATTAAAACAGGAAAGAGAGAGTGCGGAAAATTTTACCCTAAAAGAAGTGAGTTGCATAATTTCTTCGCTAAATGGAAAGCAAGTTTGTTTTCTTTACAAAGATGTTTTCTTATGATTTGTTTTTTTTTTATTGTTTCCACATTGTAAAGTTTTAAGTGATGAAGAAATCAAAAACAATAAAAAAAATGTAGCAAATAATAGTGCTCATTTCCGACATTAGTCTGAATTTAATTTTACTTTCTTAGATGATATAGATATTGATTCCACAAAAACATTTGATTTTGATTTATATAATCCTAATATGAAGAAGAAACTCATTGTCCTTAAATAAAAAAATTAAATATTGTAGAAATAAAGTAGCTAAATTTTTTATTTTATCTGTAGATATTTTTTCTAAACTTCATTGCTAATGAAAACAATATATAAATAATATATATGCTCTACAAATCCACAATTTTTTTCAGAAAAATGAAAAATAGTTAAATTTGAATACAAACGGACTTGTATTGAATAATAATAATTAAAACATATTTTTGTGATTGATTTTATAAAATTGCAAGCTTATTGGTAATTATAATTTGTATCAATGTATCAAAATTATAATTTTTTATACATATTAGATTACACTAATGCAAAAATATGAAGCAAAATTGATGAAAATTATAATAAATTATAGAAATTGAGAGAATATTTGGATTTTATGACATAATTTGGAAAACGCTTTGCTCTTAAAAAATTTTAATTTTCCCGAATATTAATATTGTTTTTATAAAATTTAATAAAGAGAAAATGATAAAATTTGATATTCAAACAATATATAATACTGAAAAGATGAAACAATGGAGAAAACACTTAACGAGTAATTTATTTGTTATACGTATCGAATGTTTAATTGCATTATATTAAATATAAAATTATATTATGGATTCATTTTTCTGCATACTAGAAAACTTCTGCTTAGTTATAATTAAGAATAGTTACAATAATAGTTATAATTAAGAATTTGATTTTATTTCATTGACGGCAAACTTTAATGAAGCAAAGTGATATTTTTAGATTCCAAGTTTCTACAATGCATTGTTCAAGCATTTCAAATTTTCCTACTATACATAAGTGCTTAAAAGTGATACCTATGCTCATTGTAAATTATGCCCAGTTTTTATGACATCCTGCATGAGATATATTGTTAATAAAATTTTAATTAATAATACAAAATTATCATTAATTATAATTGCGTACAACTAAAATTGATATAAGCTCTTCTGTGATAAAATGTAATACAATATGATCCAGTGAAGCTGGATGGTCACAGTATTTCTTCCTATTGGGGTAGATATTTCAACCATACTCATGAAAAGACAATTAAGGTGCCATTAATTAGCCTAACCAGAGTAGCTTGAAACCGTGGTTACATTTGATTTTCAGAATATTACCAGATGTTTTTCTTCCATATCAATAGCATATAGATGGAGTTCATGATATTGAATTAAGCAAACGAATTGATCGAATGACTTAATAAGCAAGTAAGAAGACAGTAGATATTTCTTTCTTACTACCCTCTTTAGCTAATCATTCATATAACCCTATTACCACTTTTTTCCTTTTTCTTTTTTCCAAACCTTTTTATCACTTATCCTATATTTTCATCATAGTTAAAAAAAAATATTGAAAAAATCTAAATCTTAAGTTTCCAAGCTGATAATATTGTTGACATTGTGAAACTGGGAATACCAGATGTAGACAGAGCAAGGTGTGATTCAACGAAATTTATTAATCATGATATTAGAAATTATCTGTTTGAATTAAAAAAAGGTAAATTTTACAGTGGAATACTAAGAATCGAATCATAATTTGTGAAGAAAAAAATGTGCTTGAAGATTTTCCAGATCAAGTAATAATACACTGAAATTGTGTTAGAAAATGATCATTTTCAGTAGTCCAAGGGTATTAATGATTTGTTTGCCAGGGAGAGTGCAAATATGATAATTGAAAATACAAAAAATTGGAAAACTATATAATTCAGTTCTTAGTTTTTAAAGAAATATAAGTTCTAATAATCTAAATTGTTTTCTTTATCCAGGTCTTTTCGTACGAGACATAAAAATTACCTAAAATATTAGTTATTATTTCAATTAAAGATCTGTTTTTTTATTTAAATAAAAATATTTACTGAAATGATAAATTAAGTTTAATTTCACTTTCAGTAATTTTGATTAATTTGTATTTTTAATACTTTTTTCGGTAATAATTTTTAATCCATTTTTTTAATTTTTAAATACATTTTATTTCATAGCTTACGTTCTTATCTAAAATATTTATTTTAATGTGTCTACTGACAGTAAAGTATTAAAAGTTCACTTTTATTTAAATTTTGAAATTAAATATTATTGTAAATTTTTCTAAGTCGTCATGATGCTCTTCAAATTCTTAAAAAAGAAATTTTTTGTTATCCAAAAATATTTATTTTTTTAAATTAAAAATCACACAAAATAATCGCAATTTATTTCGTTCCCCATTACAGTTTGGGATATTATAAACTATCTGTTAATATGATAAATATTTAATAATTTATCACATTTACTAAGCTTAGTGTTGGTTCTGAATAATCAACTTTTATACATAATTATTGGATTAAACATATTTACAGTAGCATATCTAATAAAAAATTTAATTTAACTTGTAAATGAATAGTATTCTGTCAATTGCATTTTCTTATAAATTTTTCAAATATCTTATATATTAAGATAAGTATTTTATATTTTCTAATTATTATGTAATTTGGACAAATTCCCTGTAGACTTTGAATAATTTAAGATTTGAGATAAAACATTGTTTTCAGAAAATGTAAAAGCTGAACTTCGACATTTGAAAGAACATTTTTCCAATCTCAAATTAATCTGCTTTTTTTTTAAAAAATGAAGCATGTTTTTGCGATAATATTTGTCAAGTAATGAATAATATATGTTGTACCCCATATAGACTTTATTGAAAGTGTGTATAAAATCCAAAGTCAGTTTTAAAGACTATTTTTAGAATTAATTTAATATTTTAAATTAAATTCTCCCTGCGGTATCCAAAAACAAATAAAAGAAGTTTGAAAGTATAACTACGTTTCTTATTTTAGAGAAATATTTTTCACTCCAAAAAATAAATTAATTAATGTAGTTTAAGTAGTTGATTCAAAGTAGAAAGTGATTCAAAATAAAATCCCTTTTATATCAAAATATATGATAAGTATGGAAATGGAAAAAGAGTATCAAACTGAGAAATTTTATTAACTGTAGTTTAATGGTGTCTTCATTATGCCTGCACAATTATATTTTGACAACTGGATATACATTTAGAAACGATATTAACTAGTGTACTGCCACACTAATAACGTTCGCCAATATTTAATAGTTTTAAGGAATTAGAAAAACTAATCATTCAGTTAAACTATTGTCAAATATTATATAATTTTCTTTCTAAATTTCATGATTCTTTTATTTTAAAAATTTTTTTGCCAATGGCTAATTATATAAATACTTAGTATTTATAAATTAATTATGCATAAAAAATGCCATTATGAATTAAATCGAATGAAAGGTAAATTTTCATTAAGTATATGTTCAAAACGTATTATCCATTTCCATATATTATTTGATTATTTTCTAATTAATAATCAATTATAATATTGAGCTTGTAAATGTTCCCTGCTTATTATTGCGAAAACCATTAATATCATTTAATTTAAATCATTTGATTTTAAAATCATTTACTTTTGTAGATATTCATGGATTTCATTAATAAAATGAGGAATTAAAAATGTTTTTCTTTTTTTTCGATTCATACTTAATTTTTTTGAAGATTTGATGATATTAACTATTTCAGAAACTGCACAACAAAAATTTGGGGCACATTATTTTTACGCATTTACCTATGAATACTTTCTTTGGCACAATATTTCATTGTACGTTCTTTATGAATGCATCTTTAAGGATCTCAAAATTTTGTTTTATGTATATATTAAAACATTCACTATCTACATAATTATTAAGGCTTTTAAGACAAAATGCTTATTGTCACAAGAAATATTCTAAATTTATATAAAAGTGGGATGTTTTTTATGAACAAAAGTATCTTAATTACTGAAATATTTATGCTATAATTATATAACTTATTTTATTATTATAATAATTATATTCACTTTCGCTAAAATTAAGTTCTACCTACTAAAAGCCACATGCTTTAATTTTAATGCTTCTAGATTTGATCTGTTAGGTGACGGCTATTAAGATGTTCTATATTTTGGATGTCTTTCATGTTTATTAGAAAACTCTATAATTTATTTCCAATTATTTAAAATAAATAGTTTTCTTTTGCTTTTATTTCCTCATTCCTTTGCATTATTCAATAAAACAGTGAAATTGCATTTTAGCTTGAGCTAAATATTTGAATCACGATTAAAAGATTTCTTTGCCTAATTTGCTAAAAAGGCTTTGTGTATTTATATAGGAATGTTTTATGCTAATATATTTACAATCGTTCGGAATTCGTAAAACTATTTTCCTTAGGGTGTTTAACAACATAAGAGAGTGATTTATTTCATTTAAGGATTCAAACTGTATCGAAATTATAATGTTAAAATATTTTGTAACTATAAATACACTCTTTTTTGCACAACTGTAAAGTAATTTGCCAAAATATTCTCTGATTATTGTATCAATATATCCTCATATATAAAATAATATTAAATTTTAACATCGATTTCTAACTATTATAATTTATTAATAATATTATATTAAAAATTTATTGTTGTTATAAACAAGAATAACAAGAATCACCACAATTATTTTGAATAACAACAAGTATTTTGCAAATCAGTTCATAAAAATAATATTTATATATATTTTTTATGAAATTAATATTTGGTTAATAATTTGATATGTTTATTGAAAAGCATTGTGATCACATAAAATTCTTTTTATTTTCAAATGTAATTATTTTGCTTGTAGTTCATTATTTAAAAATAAAGCAGAAACTTTAACATAATTTACGTTCAAAATAAAAATCCAATATACTTATAAATTATGCTTTTATGAAATCACACACTTCATTATTTAATGTAGATAAAAAAAATTAAATCAGTGCCTTTGATCAAATATCGGCATTAAAAATAAAAGTGCAATTTTTTTATAATACCATATATTTGAAAGGATGCAATATATCAAATTATTTTCCTTAATAAATTATTTTTTAATTTTTCTCTGTTTTAATTACGTATTATTAAAACACTTTTCAACAGTTTAATAATCATAAAAATGCTTTCTTTCTGTTCATTAATTGGCAATATGTAAACTTTTTCTTATCAAATGAAAACAAATTAATATATTATTTTTGTGAGTAGATGTGTAACTGATATATTTTTATATAAATATTTTTTATCTTTCTAAATTACGTTTACTGTATATTAAAAATATACATGTTTTCTATAAAGTTTCAAAGTAGTATGAGGACAGTGATTTCTTATTTTTTTTTTAAAAAAAACATTAGTTTAGTGGTGTATATGCAATATGTAAATTATTAAAATTCAATTTCAACAACAAATGATATAAATTCTTTTTTAATGTATTTGATTGAAAAATGTACGATCACTGCTTTCAGATATAATCTTTATTAACAAAATAAAATTATCAAAATGATCTTGATTTTAAAATTAATGAGTGACAAAAACTTAATTGTGCTTCTTCTGTGACCCATAAGAGATTAAAATATATTTCTTGAAAAAATATTACTTAAATTTTACGCAGATTTATATATTACTGTTAAATTATTTTTAAAAAATTGATAGCTTTTTCGTAAAAACTATTTTTAGTTTTTTACTATTCTAATTTTAACAATATTTACAGTTCACTTTAAAATTTCAGAGAAATATGTACTAAATGAGAAACAATATTAGTTTTTAAACATAACAAATATGTTTTACATGACCGAGTATTAATATCATATTAATTGATAATCCAATATAATCAGTAACAAAAATTCAATATCCTCAATAAAAGAATCAAAGGTATTTGAAAATATTTGCTGTTATTCATTAATATTTAATTCACTGGTTATATTTAATACCAAACAAAGATTATAAACCAGTTGTAATGTAATGGTGGGTTTTTAATCTTACTATTATAGATAACTAAAACATAAATTATTTTAAAGAATAAAACTAGAAGGACTATAATTGAGTAAATTTAAAAATTATAATTTATTAATTGCTTTATTTATATTTTAATGATGAAGTTAATTTTACAGACAATTTTAGCTTAGAGAAAAATTTATTTCATACAAAAAATAACATTCATAATAAACTTTTAAGATTCGGTTCGTATTTTAATATAGAATAATAAATATATTTCACAGTTAAAGAAGAATTAAAGACTTGATAAAATAAAAATCGTATAAAATAAATTAACTTAAAAACAAGCATAACAGAGTATTGTAAAGTATGATATTGTAAAGAAAAATTTTTAATTTGTCATATTAAATAAATTTGTATAGTAAAAAATAATATTATAAATAAAACATTCAAGATATTTGAAATTTATATGATATTTATATCAGATATCTGAAGAAACTGCTTATTAAAATATGACCTTTAACACCAGCTAAGGCAAAAGTAACAAATATATATTTTTTAATAAATAAATATATTAAGTACATTTTTTTCTTAAATACTGAAATGACTTCAGTGTAGTTTGTTTATATATAAGATTCCTATAAAATATCACTATTATTTTTTACGTACTTATTTTTGAGTCGATACATTTTTTTGTTTTATTTTTATGAAACATTTTATTTCTTACTAATATTTTTCAGCTATTGATAATGAAATAAATTTTAACACTAAATTAATTGTGATAAAATTGTTGTAAAAATGACTGAATACTATAATTAATATAATACTTTACTTTTATTTGAAGTTTTTCATAAATTAAATTTTTCTTTAAAAATTACATTAGTTAATCAGAATGCATTTTTCTTGAAAACGTAAATAATTTAAATATGCAAGCATATCTATTACATTATATCTGATCCTTAGAAAAAATGAACAAATTTTTCTCAGATATTTGCTTAAACAAAATCAACAAATATCCTATTAAAGAAAAATATTCAACTGAGTAAAAATATTTTAATTTATGTATTGACTGAATATATCGAGTAGAAACATGAGAAGCTTATTTTGGAATTAATTGTCTTTAATCATGACAGAAATTAATCAAGATTATTTTCTATCTTCCTAAGTTTGCAACGCTGTTAATATGCTTGGAGAAGTATCATGCTTCCAGAAACTGCAAGTTAAAAAAAAATAACAAGTAATTTTTCGTCATGAATATAATATTCGCGTGTTTAATTATTCTTAATATAAACTTCTTATTCATTTAAGAAATAGAAATATATGAAGAAAGATGCAAGCATTCACTATTTTTAAAACTATTAACGTATTTATTTGTAAATAAAGATAGTTTGATACATTATTAAGCTTTAGTTTTTCAAAATTGTATATCTATTTTGCCAATATAAGTCAGTAATTTATTAATATTTCAAAACTCTAGGTGAAATTTTTACTGTCAGTATCTATTCCATCAGCACTTTTATACCATTAATTCAGTATCTAACAAAAATCTTAAGAGCATGTAAATATTTAATTTCTTAATTTTTCTTGAAACATTAAGAAAATTGTTAAAAACATGCACACATAATTTACATGAACATTTTGTACTTATCTTCTTAATTTTAAGGAACTAGTAGATGCATAAACCTGTATATTATATACACCATATGAAAATTTTTAAATTAATATAAATCGAATTAACCATTTTTATATTTATTTGGTACACTCTTTTCTTAGTTTTTTAACTGCAAGCTAAGCATATTTTATGTAATAGTGCTCATGGAATCAAATAAAATTTTGATATATAGAAATGCTAAGTACAGAGATATGTTTCAGTAGATATGTTTAAAAGAGCTCTACTTTTTATTTCAATTAGGTTATATTTTGCTTAGAAAATATTTCAGGGCTTTAATAATTACACGATTAAAGTGATTGTTAAATAAATTTCTGGTGACAAACTTTATGTGAAACTACACCTTTCATACATATTTTGATATTGATTCTAAAACCACTTTAAAGCCAATTACATCTGCAACTGAAACAGTTTACAATTTCCTATTTTTGCAAAGTAAAATTGTGTCATTGTTTCAATTGTGTCATCTGTATGTATGATAAAATGTATAACATTTTTCGAGAAATTACTTAAAAAGTGCTAATTTATTGCCACTTTGTTTGTGAAGTAAACCTAATTTAAATTTTTTCAGTAAGGAAATTAATACAATTTACAATAATATTTAAAAAAATAATATTGAACATTTGCTTAGTATATTCTATTTTCTTCTTTGTGCAAAGAATAAAAATTAATCTTTAATCTATGGAAAATATATTAAATATGTTTTAATTGCAGAATTCATTTTAAATAACGAATTATAAAATTTTTTAGACGATAAAGTTTTAATGCATTACAAGTAATCTATTTACTAGTGTGGCACGTATAGAGAAAATAAAACATCTGCTAATGAATTTGTGACTTTTTTACATTTAACTTTTCCTAGATATAATTCGCTTTGACAGTTACGTTTACGTGTTGTTATTATTATTATTATCTCATGTCATTTAATTATTTTAAAATACAAAAAATATAAAATTTTAAGCAATTTGCTGCTTATATCTGAATGGTAGATTTCTTTATGAGTAATTAACATCCTATTATTACGTTTCATGTGCAAAAAAGTAACTTATTCTCAATTTTAAACAAAAAAAAATTTTATTACTTACTGGAACAATTCCAGAATTTGCTTCAAAATTAATTGTAATGGTTTATAATTGAAAACTAAATTTATTGAAAATACCGAAATCTGTTACACTCTAGATTTGTGTGATAACGGGCTTATAAAACTAAGCTGTAAACTAGACTGTATTATAATTTGTAGGTTAAATACGATTTTTTTAATTAATGGTAAATTAAAGAATGATTTTTTCAGAAAGCTATTTTTATGAAGATGTGCATGATGCAGAAATAAATAACAAATGTTTTATCTAGAAGCAAAAAAAGGATTTTATACCAAACTTAAAAGATTGCTTTAATCTTCTACAGTATTTTACTTCCTTACTTAACTAAAAAAGTATTTTTAAAAATAAATTTTTGAATAGTAGATCAATATAAAATATTTTAGGCCCACTTAAATAGGCAGTATGCATTTTATTAGAATACGTTTCTGTTAAAATCACCGAAAATCTTTGGTTAAATGTCGATGTTATTTTTACAATGAAACGAACACAATTTTTCTTTAAATATTGCCAACATCTTTTCTTTAAATGGGACACTAGATTTAAACTAAACATGAAAAATATTTCTAATATCATTAAGCCTTTTTGAAGAAGAAATACTGTTTTTCAATACTATGTAATTTAATGTTTCATTTCTTAATTATGTTTTATTTACTGCAAATATTTGTCATCATTCAAGGAATAAAATTACATACATAAGCGTGTAACGATAGAATCAAGAAAGACATACTACTAAATGCAATACATTCAATGGAAAATAATTATCACAAAACAAAGACATAATTTTCTTTCTTTAAAAAAAGCTATTTTCCTTTTGTTTTCATTCATTCCGCAAAAGAATTTGAAATACATTCTAATTTTTTAAACTTTTTCAAGCATTTTAGCTTTATTCATATTCTTTCTTGCTTTCAATTCACTATAATTAAATATTCTTCGTACTTTTTTAACCAGAAATTTATATACGATAAAAAAAACTAATTTGGCACATTAGCAACATTTTATAATATTTTTTTTCATAAATATCATTTTAAAGAACGCATGAATAATTATTTTGACATTTATTTCTATAAATAAAATTAAAATAAGAATCTCATTTCTCGAGAGTTAAAATTTTTATTTTGCACTCTGAAAAGTAACTGAGAGGGTAAAAAAGAAAGTAGTAATTCAAAATGAAAATGGTAGTCAAATTTCAGTTAGTTTTCTAAAAGAATATTAAATGTCATTTAAAAAGATAGTTATCATTTTCATTAAACTTCTTGCAAATAAAGAATATAATTTAAGTTTTCCAAGATCTTATAATTACGTAAGATAATAAAATATTGTAAATTAAATAAAAAATAATAGTTTGAGTTTATTATAAGAAATACTAACATAAAAAATAAGTTTATTTTTATGGTTATCTGTGTAGGTTTGAAATTAAATATAAAATTGCGTAACCTAGTTAGTTATTTAACAATTCTTGTTATTTTATCTTATTTATTACTAAAACTTTAAATAACTTCATATGAAATGTATACATTAGGGAAACAAAAATTGATAATAATATTTTTTCACTTAAAAACATGTATTTATATTAAGTTACTAATAAAAAGTATACCTGTGTATTTTACTGAGTTTGATTTGAGGCTCTGAATTTTCTATGCAAAGCATCTTAGTTCATTTAATTAGAAATTATGGCATAATTATACAGTTTAATGATGTTTTTTTAATTTCAAAAACAAAATTAATATCTGAATTTTAATTAAATTTATTACAAGAGAGAAATATAGGATAAAATTACTATTTACTCTTTGACTATTGGAGTAATAACGCTTATAATCTTTCAGTATCATTGCATATATTAGAAATATCATATATATATATATATATATATATATATATATATATATATATATATATATATATATATATATATATATATATATATATATATATATATATATATATATATATATATATATATATATATATATATATATATATATATATATATATATATATATATATATATATATATATATTAAACTTTCAATAATTTTAAAATAAAGGAAACATGTACATTTAACCAATGAAGCAACGATATGAAATCCTAAAAATGAGCTTAGATTTTAGTTAAAAGCTTTATGAAATAATTTAAATAAATTAATTATACGATTCATTAAATAACTTCAAATATATATTAAACATATTTTTGATTTTCGGAAATGTTAATGTTAAAAAAAAATGTGCCTAAAGATAATTTTGTTTTTAAGTAAATGAAGGTACTTAAAATAATATATTTTACATTACAAATTTCAGTATGAGAATTGATTTCAGACATTTTAAAATGCCTTATAAATACAATAATGAAGTATGATATAGACATATCGACATACACATTATCATAAAATTAAACATTCATGTATTTCATTTAAAACGAAATATTAAATACAACATTCGCTTTTCCTCCAGCTTCATTTAAGACAAAATAAATGATGCTTTAAGATTAAACAAGTTCAAAAATAATTAAAAGATTTTCATTTTATATCCAGATAGTTTTTGATAGTTCTAAGATATTGAATAGCATTTATTCTTAACTTATAACAATATTTGTATAGATATTTTAACTATAGCTTTTATTTAAAGTTTAACAATCTCATTAAAATATCGCTAAATCCTTAATCATTTCTCATTATCATTGCATAATCATCTCCAAAATTTAAATTCATAGTTAAGTCTAGTTTAAAACTTTGTTCCAAGCAACAGATTCTATTTCTCAAAAAAATCTATGCTGTTAAAAAGGAAGAAAAATATCTTAATGGCTATTATTAGAACTTAAAACTGTAATGATTGCTTAGACTGGAAAATGATGATGATGATTAAGTACTGACATGATAAGTAAATCAATAAAGAAAATAGTTTAACTCATGTTTGTGTTTATCCTTGTGTTTTAAAGCTAAATAACCATTGTTAAAATTGCTAGTAGACACCTTACATAGAGAAATAATTTACTTTTAATAATGGAGCAAAAAAGCAAAATTCTCTTCATATTTTAAATTCTATATCATGCGTTATATAGTATTCATAGCTAAGTCTTAAGTTATACCGTCATTTTAAAGTTTTCTTGAATTCATTTCTGTAAGCTTTAAAATCTAGTTTCAAATAATGACTCAGTCTTTATGTAATTTTTAAAAGAAAAAATGCTCATAAATACCTTTCTCCTAATTTAACTAATATGGAAGTTCTCATTTCATATAATTTATGTTATAATATTAATAAAGAACTTATTATAAATATTGAAATTCCCAAAATAATTTCAATAAAGTTTAATTGATTTTATATAAGATGTTTCACAAAGCATCACTCGTTACAAAAAAGTGTTTTAGCAAAATGGCAATCTAAAAGTGGAGTTGCCACTAGACAGCACATAGAGACAGCAGAGACAGCTGTGACTTCTCGCAAAAACTCAAAGGCGCCATTTAATTTTCCGAAAGAAAGCAAAGAATAGGTGAAGATTGTCCCGAAAATGAGAGGAACCAAAAGACTTAGCACTTTTTTAACCTTTTTTTCCAGATAGCACTTAGGGTGTTTATTTGGGGATGTAAACTCAGTGATTTGAATCCCAGTAAACTCCCTAAACCAGTAAAAATTACCATTTAAGACAAAGGATACTCATACCAAGTATCTTGCTATATTTATGAAGGCTTCTTCAGCTGGTAGACAGATTTATTAGAGAAGATTGTTTAGTTGTTAAACCACTTTCTAATCTCAATATCCATAACAAAGAGATAAATAAATTGACAGTCCTGACCTGACCATCATTTTGGAGAAAAACTTTAAGGAATTTACTTTTGCTGTTTTTTCTTAGATATTGAAGGTTCTTTTGATAAGGTCTATTGAAAGTATTTTACCATATCTTGCTAAAAAGAAAATTAATGAATCTATCTTTTTTGGATCAAAATCCCCCTTAATTACAGGTAGTGCCTCTTTATTGGAAAAAACATTGTGATCCAAGCCAAAGCTGGTTGCTTGCATGGAAGGGCTCTTCCACATATATTGTGGTGTTGCTTTGTTGATTAGTTTCTTGAGATTTTAAACAATCTCCTGTATAACCAATTTTGAATGTGCGGATGATTTAGTTATTATCGCCAGAAGTAAATTTTGCAAAACTATTTCTAACGTCATGTTCAAAGCCACTAAACGAATTTAGATTTAGAGCTGAAACTAAGGTCTTTCTTTGAATCTTTAAAAAAAATCATTATGATTTCCTTCAGAAAGAAAAAGAAACTTAATTTGAAAAGATAAAAATTTTTCAGTCAAGAATTAATTTGTTCCAGAAAAAGGAAATTCTAAGAAATATTTTTGTCATGAACTTAAGATGGAGCAATCATTTCAACTTTTTTATTGAATGAGCAGTAAAATCTTTCATCTAGAAATGCATTTGAAAGAACCTGAGACCTAAATACCAAAGTTATTCAGTGGATGTATACTATGATCATTGATCCCATCAATACTTACGGCTCTGTGGTCTGGTTATCTAGAACCAGAAATGAAATTGATGAAATAGATTTAACAAAATTTCAAATGCTATCTTGTGTAGATATTTCTCGGTGTATTAAAACAACTCCACTTCTACACTTGAATTTTTTCTTTGTATGCATCTTTCTTAAATGATTTGAACCATAAAACATTACATTGAACCAGAAAATACAATTAGTATGAAAAGGATTTAGGAAAGTGGAAGTATTAATCCAGATTTTTGTCTTGGGGAAAACCTAATGCTCACATAATTAGTCGTCCTTTTGTATTTATTAATACTGATTACACGATTGTTAAATATATTATTGATAAGCCATTTGCAATCAAATTTTCTTTACTAGAAGACTGGAATAATGTTGTCATCAATGAAAACTGTACTTACTGCCACACTGATGGCTCAAACATGAGTTTCAGTACAGGGGTTGATATTTGTTGTCCAGGTAATAGTACAAATTTATCATTGCCTTTCGGAAAACATATATCTGTATTCCAAGCAGAAGTTTTTTCGATCCTCATGTGCAGCAGATATCCTTAGGTTGAAATTATTTTCCTAAAAGAGCAATTATCGTTTTTGACAGTCAAGAGGCATTGCTGGCATTACAAAAATTTATCTTCACATTTATTCTTATATGGGAATGTTAACTTACTCTGTGCAGGTTAGCTAGCTATAATTCTCTTGCCATAATTTGTGTTCCCGGGCAGTCTGCTGTTCCTGGCAATGAGTTAGCTCATGAGTTGGCAAGTGCTGGTTCAACAACCGATTTTTAGCCCGGAACCAGTGCTAGGTATTTCAAAAGAACTGATCAGAAGTGGTGTTTTTGATATCTTCAGGAAAAAATAGTTTTTGAACTATAATACCAAGTGATCAAAGGTAAGGGCAAAGCTATTAAGTAACACATATCTAACTAAAAGTCAAAAAGAGTTATTAAAGCTTAGTATATACTGTTTAAGAAGAGTAGTATGACTTCTTAGAGGAAACTGCCACCTTCAGAGATCCTACTTGCAGGAGTTCTCAATATATGGAAGAAACTTCATTACATATTCTATAAGGATGTGGAACATTTTCCTCACAATGATTTGAATACTTTGGTCAGTATTTAATTGAACCTTGGATAGTGCAGGATTCCCTGTTAAATTTTGCTTCAGAAATTGGGCTCTTTATATAAGAGCTTTCGTTTGAGCCATCGCACATAGTTTTATGATTGCAGAGTGCTAAGTTTTTCCTTGAACCACCTTAACCTTAATTAATCATAATATAATCATTACTAATACAATATTATTTCATAATTTTAAGCATTTCAGATTTATTTTTACAATCAATGGTTATGATTCTTGCATAAGTGAAATTTATAAAATTTAATATTAGTCAGAAATTTCTATTAGCAATGAAAATTTCTTTAAAATATATATAGTATTACAAATAACTCACAAAAAACTCATTTTTTGAAAGATAGGAAAAAATGAGCATTTATTTTGAAAACAAATAAAATTTTGAAAAGCTAAATTGAAAGAGCAATTTCAAATTCAATAGATATTTCAAATTTCAAACATGAAAATTTAAAATTTTCTCAGAAAAGGGTAAAGACTTATTGAATCCTTCATATTTTTGTTTTTAAAAATGATAGTAAGGTAATGTTCAAAAATTTGATTTGTCGAAATTCCAAATTCGCTACTTTCTAGTATATTAAACTTTATTTTGGAAGAAAATGTGAAAAGCAATTTTCGACGCGATTTTAAAATTAAATATAGGAAGTAGTGGAGTTGATTATGATAGTTATATTTCATAATGACGAATGACAAGTGTAGATATTCATGGACTGTGAAACTATACTAAAAATTGATTAGTTAGAGATTGCCTGACCAATTAATAATCATAAGAATTTGTCAATTTCAAACAGTTAATCATTAAATAATACTATTTCAATGGCACAAATGAATCACAAGGAGCCAATCTCCTCACATTTATTAATGAATTTCTGGAGGATAATTAAGTAAATTTTTCTATAATTTAGGAGGAATTTTAATTAAGCATTGTTGGTAATTACATTTTATAAACTCAGCAAAGCTGCTAATTGCTAAAAAGTTAAGGAAATTCAATCAACTGAGTTATAAGATTTCTAAATATTGGATGACTGGATAGCTGAATTATCATGAAAATGCAAAATTTTATAGCTAAAGTAATTACCTTTCATCATTAAATAATTCCATTTATTGAATTTATATTTTATTTTACTTCAAAAAATTATATTTTCTTATTTATTGATAGGAGTATTTTCCTTTCATAATTCAAATTGTTAAATCATTCCTAAAAAAACTGAGATTAATCATTATTGAAATTAAATTAAACTAAACTCATTATTGAAAACTGAATCTGATCTTTGATTAGAAATGATTTATTAATTTCAGTTTTTCATCTTTTAGAAAATTATTCTTTTATTGGATGTTAGTGGGACATTATGACAAATATACATATATTTCATTATCATATAAATAATTAAATAATATATATGTAATTATATAATTTAAATACATTTCATTGATAACATTTAAATTTTTACTAATCTAAAAATCTACACGTATAAAATAATTCTTTAGATAAAGTGCTCTCACACACAATCCATATTAATTAGCATGTGAATAACTTTCATTATGCAAAAAAATTTTATTCAAACAAATTATTCAACTTGTTACTGTGCACATAAATTTTAAATATGAGATAATGCTTTCTAAATACTCATTATAGAAGAATAAAGGATTAAACTCATAAATTTTACGGATCAACAATAGTCTTAAAATTTATCAAAATATAAGTTCTTCACATAATATTAAAGGAAATAAAATTTGAACAACTGGAAACGAAACAGTAACATAGCAGATTATAAATAGAATATGAATCGCATATATATTCAGACTTTTTTTAATTTATAATACATTAATAGTTTGTAGAATAAAATAATTTTTAAAAATATTTATTTATTCAGTTACTTTCAAACATTTCTATAAAAAATAATTAAATTTGATATCAATAATCTAATTAGTTTTTTTTTAAATAGTGTCCTTTTTAGAAAGGAATTTATATTACCATAAGCACATATTAATTAGCATAAATAAGACTTTATTACAAGTAATATACACACAAACTTATAGTACAAGAAGATTAAGAATTATTTTTTATCATTTGTGTTGAATTTTAAAGCTATTTTTTATTATGTATGTTCTCTTAAAATTGCTATAAATTCTTATTGGTCATGAAAAAGAACTTCTTTGAAAATATTAAACAATATTTTCGTATATTCTTAAAAGATGTTTCTTTAGTAGTTAATTTAATTGTTAAGTAAATTGGATATTACACTTTTTTAATAAAAGTGTTTGAACTAAGCTTACATATCAATGGTTTTGATTCATTTGAGTTTCATTTGAAATAATTTTTTCTATTTCAAATGGTGTATATATCAATGTTTTTCCTTTTTCTGTACATTGAAATATGTACAGATTTTAAATGTGTTGTGATATTTTAATATTTGTTTCTATTTATTATAAAATAAATTACAAATAGGTTTAAAACATTATTTGAGGATGTTTTAAAATATACCCTTCAAGGCCTGATTTATAACACCTTTATACATTTTAGATTCCAGATTAAATCATGCAGTCCATGTCACAATGAACACTATCAAAACTAACAAAGAGAAAAACCTTTACATAGCATTACTTAGTCTGGACATTTTCAATGCTTTCGACTTATTGTGGGAGCCTGTATTAAAAACACTCTTGCAACATTAAAAAAATGCCCGGAAAAAATAACAAAACTCTTATACAGCTTCATCGAAAATAGACAACTTTCAGCTTCTTATGACGGAGGTCCAGTCTCACACCAGCAATCCAGAGTATGCCATCAAGGTTTTGTGAGTGGGCCTCTGCTCTGGAACATCTACTTTAACGCAGTTTTAAACCTCAATTGGCCAGCCCATTCAAATGTAATTGCATTCGCTGATGACACCTTAATTATAGTAAGTGTGGCAATGAAAGAGAAGCTCGAATATAACTGTAATGAGTCCCTGGATTTATTAACTAATATCTGCAAAGAATTAAAACTGGAAATTTCAATTCCATAAAATCAGACAGTGATCTTAGGCAAATAAAACAAAACTCTTCGTTCTAAGCCCAAATTAACCCTCCTTGGTAAAAGCTTGAAACACACCAAACCTCTGCCAAATCAAGGTATCCAAATTTGTCAGAAACTCTACTTCCTCTCTCAAATCAGCTCTCTTAAACTTGAATCGTCAATATAATATTGACGATTTAATAGTTTTTAATTGCCTGGAATTCGATAGAATTTACAATAATATATATCCTAAGGAATTAAAATTAATTAAAACCAATATTGATAACTTAAAAACTGAATTTCTAGATATTTCAATTACTATAAAAGATAACTACACATTTACTGACATTTATGATAAAACTAATAATTTTAATTTCAAAGTTAATAAGATGATTTTCTGGAATTCAAACATTTCAATTAAAATTTATAAAAATATTATTTTTAATCAACTTAATAGAATATATAATATATGTAATAATTTAAATAATATAAATAAACAAAAAAACAGACTAGAAAATATTTTAACTCATAATAACATTCCAACTAATTTTATTAAGCACTATTTGGCTAGTAGAGCATTGCTTATAAGAGTGAAGTAAGGCGTAGTTTTTATACTACAGAAGGGTCACCCAAGCCTTGAAGGTCTTATAAGAAGCTTGAAATGCCGATAGTGTTTACACTTAGTCACTAATTTATATGTTTGGTGAGGTTCTTGCAGATTTGGATTTGTAATTGGATGTGATTTAAATCTAATGATTATTATGTATTGAGTGTATTTTGGCAACATTGTATTTTGGCGGCATTGGATTTTGACTTGTATATTTTGGATTGAATTCTACTTGCATATTTTGGATTGGGTTTTGCTTCTTTTCTTGTTTGATGCTTTGGTTTGATTTTTTGGTATGGCTTTGGGGTGTGATGGCTTTTTTAAGACTATGTCTTGGGCCATTGCAGAAAAGCCATAATTTGTGCCAATGTGGTCAACACCCCCTGATGAAGCTGGCCATATTGGTACTTTATTCCATTTATATTTATCTTTCTTTAAAGTGTTTTCAATGTAATTCTTTTCATTGTATTTTTTTCAATGTGTTATTTTCCATTTGATATTTCAATATATCGTTTTCCATTTAATATTTCAATGCTATAATATTTCAATGTGTTGTCTTCCATCTGATATTCTACTTTTGACATTTAATTTTTCAATGTATTATTTTCTATTTGGCATTTTTCATTGTATTTTGTTTCATTATATTATATTCTTTGCATATTTTATAAATTATACTATTAACTATATATATATATATATATATATATATATATATATATATATATATATATATATATATATATATAAATATAAATATATATATATATATATATATATTTATATATATAATATATATACATATATATATATATTTATATATATAATATATATACATATATATATATATATATATATATATATATATATATATATATATATATATATATATATATATATATATATATATATATATATATATATATATATACAGGGTTAGCAAGAAATAAGTTTCCCACTTCAGAGGGCTGTAGAATACGTTCTATTTGTCCAAATGAGATAAAATTTGAACTACAGATAATTCAAATAATGAGCTTGACATTTAGTAGAAAAAAATAGTAAAATATTTCGCCAATAGATGGCGCTATAATACACATAAAACATTTGATATGTTTTATAAATGTTAAATAATAATATAAAAGTAACATTACAACTGTTTAATATGCCCCTTTTCATTTTCAACAATGTGCTCTAATCGCAGAACCATATTTTCGGCAGCAGACCGGAGTGAGTCTGTCGGAATATCAAGGGTATGGCGCCGAATGCTGTCCTTAAGATCTGGTACAGATGCTGGCCTTTTACGGTAGACATTGTCCTTCAAAAAACCCCACAACCAAATGTCGCAGGAGGTGATATCTGGCGAACGAGGAGGCCATGCCGTAGGGAAATGACGGCTGATAACTCGTGCCTCAGTAAAATGCTGTGTTAGCAGTTGCTTTACACGACGATCAATATAACGAGGTGCGCCATCCTTGATGAAAATGATGCCCTGAAAGCATCCACGCTGCTGAAGTTTTGTGATTACAAAATCCCCCTGCATATCTTGGTACCGTTGTCCTGTGATCGAACAGGTTTTGATTCCATTTGCAGTTAGTTATCTCTTCAAAAAAATACGGCCCAATCACAATAGTAGTCGTAAACCCACACCATACTGTCACTTTTTCAGGATGCAAGGGGTTTTTCTGGATAGCGCGAGGGTTTTCCGCTGCCCAAATTCGACAGTTGTGGGTGTTGACTTGCCCATTAAGTTGAAAGTGGGCTTCATCAGTCCACAGAATATTCCATGGCCAAGTGACGTCAACCACCATTCGAGCAAGGAACTGAAGTGCAACAGTTATACGAACCTCTAAGTCCCCGTCTTGCAACAAGTGCAGAGGCTTGATTTTGTAGGGATAAAAATGCAAAATCCACCTTAAGACTTTTCGTGCAGTAGAATACGCTATATCCAATACACGGGAAACAACTGGCACACTCACATTATCATTCGGTGACTGACTGTTGGCTTTAACGACCGCGGTAGCCCCATTTTTGACGCTAGAAGACTGGATTGGTTTTCATCCTCTACCGGGAAGAATTGCAAGTTGTCCAGTTCTTTCAAATTTCTGCATCATCTTGCGTAACACACATAGAGACATTGAACCTCTTCATATCTGCTTCATACGGTGAAATTCTTTTACAGCTGCAACGGAGTTCTGCTGGTTCTGGTAGAACAATTTTACAAGTAACGCTTTTTCTTGCAAAGAAGGCATGATGTGCAGAGAAGTAACTAATGCTCGTTCAGAATCCACCTTCTTTTTACCCAAAGATAATGCTAATAGGCATGTGCTGTAAAGCAAATGACTTTTCATATTTTTAGTATATGCAAATAAGTGCCATTAGTATTACAGCGCCATCTTTCGACGAAATTATGTACTATTTGTTTTTTTCAATAAATGTCAAGCGCATATTTTGATTTATCTTTAGTTCAAATTTTATCTCATTTGGACAAATAGAACATATTCTACAGCCCTCTGAAGTGGGAAACTTATTTCTTGCTAACCCTATATATATATATATATATATATATATATATATATATATATATATATATATATATATATATATATATATATACATATATATATATATATATATATATATATATATATATATATATATATATATATATATATATATATATATATATATATATATACAGGGTGATTATAAAAAAACTTTGCCAACATCTGCACTTCTAGCGTCCATTCTATTTAACCGATCAAGATGATACTTCAAATATAGTTCTTTTGAGATATGCGCTCGAGATTCTGTGAATGGCAACACAGTGGCCCTCGCGGTTACAGTCATAGTGACAGAAACTCGAAATTTTCGAATGGCAACGCCTACTTTTTACCATCGCAATATGTTCAGCACATGCGAAAACCCTAAATATCGTTGAAACGGTACCGATATGTCCGAAAACCGACGTGTTATACACATACAAACAGTTCTTCAAGGCGCACGGAGGAATAATGCATACGACAGAGACAAGACACTGCTCAATGATGAGAACACATAGAGAAAAAAAAATCTTTATTAATTTCAAACATTTTCCACATGAGTGCCATCACAGGCAATTACGCATTGCATGCGGGAGACGGTGGACAATGTCGCTGCACGCAACATGGCACGAGGGATGTTTCCAATCTCACGCCGTATAGAATCCTTTAAGTCCGACAATGTTTGAGGATTGCACAGATAAACTCTGGATTTGAGATAGCTCCAAAACCAGAAATCCATAGGCGTCAGATCTGGGGATCGCGCAGGCCACGGAAAAGGATAATAGCGTGAGATGATGCGATCACCAAAATGCTGATCCAGGAGCCTTTTAACTGACCTCGCTATATGTGGAGGTGCGCCATCTTGCATCCAAACAATGTCATTGAGTGCATTCAGCCGACGCAACTCCGGTAAGACATAATTTTTCAGCATGGCTGCATACCGAGGGCCCGTTACAGAACATGTTGCAGGGCCAGTCGGGGTCGTTTCCTCAAAGAAGAACGGGCCCAGAACAAATGTAGCTGTAATGCCGCACCACGCAGTCACTTTGGCGTCAAATAATGGTACTGGCGCCACAGCATGAGGATTCGTCTCTCCCCAGTGCACACAATTCTTTATGTTAATGTTGCCATTTAAGGTGAAATGCGCCTCGTCCGTCCATAGTATGCGAAGTGGCCAGTCGTTATCCGCATCATATCGTAACAAAAATGCATTTTCGAAGTCCAGACGTTGTTGTGGGTCACCCGGCTCCAACATCTGGACGCGCTGGAACCGATAGGGAAACATGTGAAGTACCGAGCGCAAGAGCTTGCGGACCGTTGAGTTCGGAATATCCAACACGCGCGCTATGCCTCTTGCGGTTTCTGTGTGTCCTGCAGTCACTGTATGGTGCACTTCCATGACAACGTCCTCAGAAACAGTTGGCCGTCCGGAGCGCTGTTTGTCACAGGTGCAGCCTGTATCTTCGAATTTCCGCACTAAATCACGCAGAGCTTGCAGAGTACATGGGCCGCGTCGTTGTCGATGATTGCGGCGATACACACGCAAGGCTTCCGCAGCGTTCATCCCATTTTGGTAATAGAGTTTGATCAATTCACTGCGAAATTTCCTAGGAAGACTCATATCGTCGGCATGTGCGAGTTCCCGAATGACGACTTCGCATACCCGCTTGGTATTTTATAGGTTTCCTACGCTGAATATCTGGCGACCGGCGTTCTGTGATTGGTTTCTTGATTCTGTCACATGCAAATTTATTGCGTGCGCCCAGATCGTGTTTTATTGGCCGGTTTTCAGAACTCTTTTTTGTGTTTGCACAACACGTCCGTTTTTAGACATATCGGTACCGTTTCAACGCTATTTAGGGTTTTCGCATGTGCTGAACATTTTGCGATGGTAAAAAGTAGACGTTGCCATTCGAAAATTTCGAGTTTCTGTCACTATAACTGTAACCGCGAGGGCCACTGTGTTGCCATTCACAGAATCTCGAGCGCATATCTCAAAAGAACTATATTTGAAATATCATCTTGATCGGTTAAATAGAATGGACGCTAGAAGTGCAGATGTTGGCAAAGTTTTTTTATAATCACCCTGTATATTAACTATAATTTAAATATAAAAAGTACATTTTTAAATGTAAGATTTAAAGTTTAAGTTCGATTCTAAGTCACTATATATATAAATATCATGTGGTAAACACTGAACTCATGTTGGAAGGTCACAGGAAACTTTTATCTCAGCTACTTACTCAACAATAAAAGTTTTTGAATAATAAACTTCTGATAGATTTTTTGCATTGAAAATTTAATGCGTGATGTTTTTTGTCATCAATTCGATTTAAAGGGATTGGAAAATATGCGGACAGTTTATTCTGAACAAGCTGCAAATTCGCTTTGAAATTTGAAGTAAAGAAGGTTTGAAGTGCTAAATATATTTTCTTTCTTATAGGACCATTTCAAATTAAATACAAAATTATTGTCATTTTTGAAGACATTAAAAATCAACTTGTTTTAAATAAATAAATTGCTAACTAATTTAAAAAAAAATTAAATTATTTGTTTTTTAAATAATAAAAAGGCATGAATTTTAAAATTAAGCTCCATATAAAAGAATTCCTATTTTTTTTAAAATTAGTTTACGAAAATAAAGATATGTGTATTTCCGAGATTACATAATATTCATAGGTATGCTTTCCAATCACAAAACAGTACAAACGAAATCTTGAATTTTGAAACTAATTCCAGATAATCGTTTTATCCCTAAAATCCAAAATAAATGAAAGTGACTTTTTCGGTTGTTTGACTTTTCAAATTGTAGCAAAACCCCATTCCTTGTCTCTAGGGTTATAGTGGTTAATTTCATGGCTGGGGAAAATGACCCAGGTTAATTTGATGTTTGCAATTATATGGTTACCCGTCGGTTCTTATGAGCTGCAAGAATACATTAGCAGACCAAATATCTCGATTTCTTTTGAGATCAAATTTTTCTCGCACTTTTATTTTCAGTACCAACATTAAAAAAATTAAATAAAAAAATTGCATCTTAATGTTATTTCTGCGATTTTCAAATGACTTCCTTTTTCCGTTTTTCTTAAAATGCTAAAATATTTCAGAAGTTAACATCTTAGATATAAATATTTTACATAATTTACCAATATTCTTTTAAATATTGTATCTTCCAAAACTTCAAGCAGTTTATTATTCCGAGGATAATTAACAATTTGAAAAAATCAAGAATAGAGATTTTCAAGTTTATACATATAAGCTTACAATTATTTTCATAATCCATTAAACATTAAAAATGTTCTGATGTGTTGCATCAAAAACTAAAATAATTTCTATTAGGAAAAATTATGTATCTTTTATATGTTCATATTTCTTATTAATACACAGAATGTAATAATAAATCTGTCTATCACGTGTGTTTTTTAAGTTAAATAAATATATAAGCTAACAGTTTTACTTCCGATTCCTTAAAAATCTAAATGTTTAAAATTCCATACAATTATAATATAATAAAAGTATTTTCATTTAAATTTATAACTGTTTTATTTATATTACACTTTTGTAGCCTTTATTTAAGAATTATATTGAAAAAATTAAATTTAAATTTACTTTAAATCACAACGCTTATAGGAATCAAATTTTAGGTGGAATTCAAAAACAATGTTTTTACTAGCTAATCAATGAACATTAGTTGATACCAATATTTCCGTTTTAATCAGTAAAACCCATTTCAAATTTAAATTAATTTAAAATTTTCTTTGCGCTTTATATTCATGAATTTAGATTCATTAACCAAAACTACACACAGCACTACTTTACTCATGAGATTATTATATCTTTAGTTTACATGCTTAAATTTATTCTGAATTTTCTTTGGTAGTTCTAAGGAAGTAATTTTATCATAGTAAATCTACTGACACCGAAAGCTCTAATTAAAGCATTCCAGACATTCTTCCTTATCTTAAATTCCTGAATGTCTTTTATGAATTCATCTAAATGACAAGACTGACTAAATTGTTTTGAGACAAAAAAGTTGTACTTGCGCTTTGCTTATCAATTTTTGATATAAATTTGTTATTCTGTATATACAGTTACTAAAGCAAAAATTTAAGGAACAAATATCATATAATTTGGAATCAAAATAAGATGCTAATTGTATTTTAGAAAATTAATGCTTTTATGTGTTCAACACATAACTTGTACTATTTAAATAACTCGTGAATACCTTTTGGCGAACGTACATCTATTACTTACCAAAAAGCACACAAATAAATATCAAAATATATAACAATAGAAAATTTTTAAGGAGATTTTTTATTAAATACCACTTAATGGACGACCCTAAGAGACGAAAGTCATAGTAAGGCCGTTTAGCATCCGCCACGTAAATTGCTTTCTAGGAGGTTTTTCATATATATCTGCCTTATTCGCATGTCACAATTGATAAAACTCAGAAAACTTCCAAGTATATACCCCTACAGACGTGCTGCATGAAATGGAGGCACAATATCCGTTGTTTAACTGCGACTGGGATTGAACCCGGGACTTCATGCCCCTAAGAGATAAATCATCACGGTGAGCTCATCGCAATTCCTCTCCATAGTTATTTTAAATTTTTTACATGCAAAGCTGAGCTTCCTATATCTATAGACGTAAAAGATTAATTCTGTGAAACATAAAAACTAAACTGAATTCCTTTAAAATATATATTTATTCATAAAATTCTAATATTCATCTGAATCATTTTAACTCATCAAAACAATGTAATTGAAGCATTAACTATGATATCTCAATTATTGGTTCGTTATATTTATGATTCAAGTAAAGTAATTGTGTTTTCAAATATCTATTATGCTGAATTATTCATTACAATGAGCAATTTAATTTTCCCTACTAACTGTATAATCAGAGAAAAATATTTTTATGAAGAAATTAATTTTCAATTAGTATTTTTTCAAATGTAATGTAACTAAAGTTAAATTTAATTTATAATTAAATCATTCTTTAATATCTTTTTGTACATTATAACATCAATACATTCTAATATTGCTGAAAATCGTGTATGTAATAAAGATGTAATAATTAAAATGCAATAAAGACTGTCATAAAACTTTTAAAAACGCTTGTTTTCAATCGTTTTCTTAATATAATTATAGTTATTTACTTTAATGTTATCTTTTTTTCTAAGATACTTCTTTGCATACATTTTGAAATTTCTTGTGTTTTAATATTTTTTAATTTTAGTAATATTAATGCATTTTAAAATTTTACATTTTGATACCTCTTGCTCAAATTCAATAAGCTAAAAAATTAACTATGCTTTTAACGTTTATTAACATGAATTGAAGAAATAGTAGGTGAAAAAAACATCATTTAATAGAAAAAAGTTGTACTCGAAACAAAAGATAATTGAATCAAATATTTATATGGTAATTGAAAAAATAAAATTGGAGACTGAGCTCCATTTGAAAAATAAAACTCGAAACTGGATGTGGGAATGAACTAGGTAACAAAAAGTATGCAATTAATTAAATGCAAAATAGAAACAAATTATATTACTGAAGGACGGGATCACATTGTAAATTCTTCATCCTTAAGATACTTCCTTTCCTTAGAATACAAGAATTCATGCACTGAAAAATGATTTCTTATGATTTTAGTATAGAAAATAATTATGTTCATATGTTAATAAGTATCTTTGTTTTGGCAAACTAACTTTATGTATTTATTTGTAGCATATCTTTTAAAAAAAATTGAATTAAAAGTGGCTTCATTATTTATTTAAATTTGAAAATGTGTAATGAAGGAAATTCCAAACACACCATAATTTACTGCGTTTTCCTCTACATATAAATAAATGGAATGAGAATGTTTAAAAATTAATATATTCTTAAAATAAAATGTGTGATTCTTTTAAAATGAACTATTTTAATAATTTTAGAAAACTGGATATTTATAAAACCTTTTATTACATTCCAACTTAAAACCATCAATTTTAATAAAAGGGTTATACAATTGTTATCGTTATTAAATGTCTCTCAGAAATTACTAATAATTAATTGGGAATACAATTTTGAAAGCATTTTTTCCATCAAGATAATAATGAGTGATATAGATTTATTCAAAGAATTATTAAAAATTAAAGGCTTCATAAATTTATGTTTATTGATTGTATTTTCATATCAAAATATACATAATATCTAAGTTGAAACAGTTTCTCTTCTCCATCTATAGTTGCTCTTGTATGATAGATTTAATGTAAGAACAAAGTGTCTGAAATTTGGACCTTGCAGGATTTTTATTATATTCCTGTTTCTTCAGTTTTTGGAATCTGCGATTTAATTCCAAAAGTGGAAGGCACACTATTGATTAACATAATATAAATAACTTTTTGTATGAATAATGCAATCAATTGCTTTTAATGAAATTTTATTCTAGATCATTGGAACATTCACAAAATTGTGTAAAGAAAAACTCCAGAAAAAGAATAGAGGCTAGAAGATGAAATACTGTTATGAAAGGGAATTAATTCTAATTTCCTTCTCAAATGTAATTACATTATTGTAAAAAAATGGTTTTATAAGAGTAAAAACTTACATGCACTAAAAAATAAGAAACACATCATGATAAGACAGAATAGACAAAAATTAATAACAAGATGGAATTTCTACTTTTATAAAATTTTGTAATACATTTACCTCCAAAAGTTAAGAAAAACATGTTTTTCAAAACTCATCATAAACAAATCACATAAACAATAAAGTTTAAGGTATTCATAAATGATAGAACTTATGTGAATAATTGGAAAAATGCTAGATACCACTTTTTTGATAGATAAGATCAAGTTTATAGAGAGAAAAATGCGCAAACATCAGACTTTTATAGTTGCAAGTGTAACCTTTATTAATTCTCAACTTTTGTTATCAGATTCATAGACAATATAATCAATGGGTTTTCATTACACCTGAGACACATTACGTTATTCATTGAGGTAGTACGTGAGCGAGTGGTCGGATTGATGAAAACAAGGATGTCATAGGCTGACGTCACATGTCACCTTATTATGTCTCCCAGTGTGGTCCACTGTCTCGGGAATCAATATCACACAGAATGATTCAGGAAATTCCTGTGTTAAAAGACATGTTTTAGGCCGACCACGAGCTACAACACCAGCAGAAAGTAATTTTATGGTTCTTTCATCTCGGAGTAGTAGCATTTCTGTGCCACAGCTTATTTCAGACCACTCTGTGTCATCAGGAAGAAGAATATCCACTAGCGCAGGTCTCTATGTTGTGTGTCTCCCTCATTGGACAAAAAGAAGAACCCGCTTAGGCACCAGAATAAGTTTCTTATACTAGACAGTGACGGGCTTCTGTACCTTTTATAGACGAGTCCACAATGACAATAGAGAGTGATTCAGGATATGTGCTGATCAGAAAAAGAACAAAGTACTAGCTATCAATGATCCAACATTATGGATAGGCACAGTTAGTGGTGGTGTCTATGCCCCTTGAACTCAGGGCTGGGATTATCCTTTATTTAAAACTCCTTTTTGTTATAATTCTATAACATTTTTCCACATAAGTCTCTGTGCTTTTTATTTTTCCAAGAATAGACTTTTCCAGCGAGATTGGGAATTTCTTTGGCATATTATTTATGCTTCTTTCTTATGTAAACTTCTACGTTGGAATCATTACATACATATTTTGAGCACATATCACCCAAGTTTGGTTTTTTACTTTCATTTATTTGTAAATTAGGCCCAAAAAAACAGTTAATCTTTAACTTTTGAAAGCAAATGTAATTGTTTATTGTGAGTTGTAAAAAAAAGAATTTATCAGCAAACAATATGATATGAAATTAAAATGCAATTCAATTCTTGTTAGTAGGATATTTAAATAGCATTTTGTTAAAAGTACTCTTTGGATTATTTTGCAACTGTAGAAGGGAACCTGATTTTACCGTTTTTGCTTCCTTTAACAATTCAGTAGATATAGTCAACTACGATTTGTTTAAGTCTTCCTTAATTGATTTGTAAAACGTTTTGTTGCAAATATTCTTGCACAGCATAAGTAAGAATTTTGTTTTAATGATCACAAAGAGTTGAGCAATAGATTCATTTAAATATCAATATAATGTTCTTTTTGTTTAAAATGCGCAAAAGATGGCTTTGTTTTCTGAAGCATATTATATATATGTGTGAGTGATGTGTGAATACATATATTAAGAAATTAAATCATCTCTTTATGCATTCTTGCTTTAAGAATACAACCATTCTCTTCACACTTTAATTTATCTAAGAAATTCCTAATTTGAAAAACGTTTTTACAGTACCATTAAATTTTAATGCCATTAAATTAAAGTACCATGAAATCTTACCCCATTAAAGTTGAATTTTAAATTATTTTTAACAGATATGATTATGAGTTAATCATGACTTTGCAAAAGCTTCAATATTAAGCCATTCTAAAAATTATATTAAATTCTATCAACTGAAATTACTAAAATTATATAAAATTATCGGTTAACAAAGTTTGAACAATTTATTAAATTTTGTAACATTATTTTCTTTGAAAATATTTTTTTATAAAATGATTAGTTGATATAAAAAAGTTGAAAATGATAAGAAAAATCACCAATATGTATTTAGTTTTTCTCATTACAACAGAATTACATATGATTTCATTTTTTTTATTTTACGTATGTATGTACGTATTATTCTTTCAATATTTATAAACCACATAATATTCATAAACATTCTTTAAAATCTTTATTTTCTATTATTATGTAAAGATCCAGGAATCTGATTTCTAATAATAAAAATTACGAAATAATTTTAGATCATATTTTATTGGATAAAATTGTTTCTCTATCTTGGATAAAAATTAAATTGTATATACTGATATACAATTTAATTCAAACTACGTGAAACACAAAAATTAATATTGCTGACAATTCTCAACTCTCCTTTTGCTGATTTTATTCAATGGATGATCAGAAATAGAGTATGTTTGCTTAACGTTTTGCAGTTTTATATTTTAAATAGGAATAATAAGTAATAAGCATTTGCAAATTAAATTGCGTTGCAAAAGAATAATATTAAAGCATTTGCAAATTAAATCTTTGTCTTTATAATAAATATGAGATTTCTAAATATAAATTTATTGTATTATTTTAATTTTAGTTAATAGATAAAACAACACAGATTTCATATTCATTGAAATATTCTAAACAATTGATTGCATATTTTGCTGAAATTGCACAAACTTAGTGTAATGTCATAAGGGGACTCGAAGTTTCTCAAAAATATTTCAGTTTATATCATTCAGTGAGTTAATTAACTGTAAGAAAATATGCTTTCTGTGTACTGATTTCATGACGCTCAAATGAAGGAAGGATACATTATGTTATTCATTTTTCTTATATAAAAAATAAACCTATTACAATTTTAAAAAGAGCTAAGAAAAAGTTAATTAACAACAAATTTCATTTTTATTCCTTGAAAAAAATTATATTTTAGACTTATATTCTTTGCTTTTCAAAATTATTTCATTAATGTTTCAGTAAAATATGCCAACTGTCAAACTGATTTTTAAACATTATTTTAAATAAAATAAACTACTATAGTTTGCTTCATTTAAAAGTGTTGTTACTTATGACACTTGGACAAGCTAAACTCGCTGCACCGTTGGCTATGCGAAATTAAGTCAATAGGGTGAGTCTTTTGCTTAAGCAGAGTACCACTAAAGTAGGGTTTGCTCTAAGCTCCTCCAATAGATGGCACCACCAGAGGAACCACTGTATCAATTTTGACATTTATCTGGAGTAGTAGGAAATTTTCATTTAAAATTAATTGAGACACAATAATACATTCTTTTCCGATAAGAGACAGCATAATCAATTCAGGTCCTATTGAAAGAGCTGGGTCGCTGACGGATCTTCAACCTGCCCTATCTTTATACATCCTCATCTGAATGAAACTAATATTCACAAACGAAGCTTTTAATTTAACCAAATATATAAGGGAATGGACATAGTCTGCGCGAAAAATGTTTAATCATTTCTCAGCCAAATCTCTGAAACTTCTCTTACGAGATTAACAGAATGGAGAGGTTATTTGTCTTGCAAAAATATACTTTCTTCTGATAACATTCTAAGGTATGTCTATAACATATCACGTCACAGTTTATTTAAACACCCATTCGCTGTAGACATGTGACGATGCATTTCATTGGTTTTAACAGTATGAATCTTTACAAAGTGAACTATACACTTCTCTGTGCTCTTTTGCATGCTTTTATACCCTTTAATGTTTGAATAAACTTTTCCAAATGCTTTTTTTACACTCCGAAAATCAAACAGCTGCGTAGGCTTTTACATTTTTACATGCATTTTCAAAAGATAGTAGGATCAATACTTAATAGTAGTGTTTTGAAATTTTGTCAATAATAAGCCTCATGTTTTGCGTTCACTTTTAATGTGACAGCCCTTCATATATAATCTGAGCTTAAAATAAAACATCATCTTAACAATTATTTGAGCAGCCGTGTCCGAGTAACTGTTATGATGGTATGATATTTTTTTATTTAAAAGAAACAGTTAATCTAATGCTGCCCGCCCTGTCTAGTGGTCAGAGTCCCTGACTACGGATAGGGAGGTCCTGGGTTTGAATCCCAGTTCGGGCATGGATGTACTATCTCTCTCTATCTATCCTGTCTTTGTCCTTTCTGTATATGAATGTGTTGTAAATGTTTGCCTACCCTATAAACGGGTACCTATGGCATGTGTGTACTGAAGAAGTCGAACTCCACACCAAAATATGGTTCAGTTGAAAAAGTGGAGCAGCGCACCCCATATTGCCAGCCTATCTGGCACACGACAACAACAACAACAAGTTATTCTAATGAAATTGTTTTAATAAAACCTACAGTTGTGACAATTATTATAAAAGACTCTTATTAATTTAAACACGTATGTTATTTTTACTCTAAATGATGGAAAATAATTTAATCATAAATAGGCGCAACTAAATAAATAGAGTTTCGTTATATAAAAATTCATGTCATTAAACAGCAATAAAAGGTACAAAAAGTAAAAAAGTTCATAAATTTTTTTTAAATTATGGAATATTTTGAATTTAACAATTCTCTTAATAATAGATATTACCTCTTTTTTGAATAAAAAGTATTTATGTTAATTTATGTTCTTTTATTTCAGTTTATAATGATGTATAGATATGATATGTTTGATATATTGATATAGATATGTGTAAACTAATGTTCTACGTTTTAGACAGTTCTATAAATCGAAGGATTTGTTTCATTCCCCCTTTTAATTTATATAATTTTTTTTAAAAATAAGGAATTCCAAATAAAATGTTTTGAATTACAAGAAATATTTGTCTAAATGTAACTACATTATGCATATCAATTAAACATATGTCATTAAAAATGCATATATTATTAAATATTTCACATCATGCGTTTACCAAGCACTCTCACATAATTATAATAAAAGAGAAAGTTTTCTTTTTGGATGATGACTATGGCTCGTAAAATCCATGCATTAAAAATAATAATGCCAAAGAAAGCACAAGACGAGTATCATAAAATAATCGTAAACATGCAGCCGAAGACTTTATATTTATTCTATGTAGAAGAAAAAAACCAAATAATCGTTGGGGCAAAAGTATTATTTCTGAAGAAACTTTAAAAGCTAGGAAACTTGTATGTGCAATTCATATAAAAATGCATATTTGATTTGTTTTTTTTATTTAAAGTTAAATACTTGAATGTTTCATTCGATTATATAAGTACATAAGCCCAAAGCACTGATAGATCGAGGACAATACGTTATTTTTACAAGTGATAAATAACAATGTTACACATTTATTTAGTATTAAATAGATATTCAAAATATTAAATAAGTTATACATTAAATTAATATTGTATTATTTTTTTAAAAAAAGCATGTAATACGACACTATATAATTTATTATTCATATATATTTCATAAATTTTTCAAAATTAATTTTAACATATAAAATTCAATATAATTATCAACGCATCGTATTTTGAATTAAAATAAAAAGCACCTAGTCATTGTAATACTAAGTCTAAGCATTTGGAATATAATTTTAAGAGTTAAACAAAGTAAAATAAGAATACTTACAATGATATAATGCACAGTTTAAACTGTTCATGATTACTGCGAATAACATAAATTATAAAACGTTCAAAATAATTAACGATGAGTTATATAAAAATGTACTTAAATAAAATTGAATATCCAGATGAATTCGCACTCTATTTTATTACTATTTTTATGACACAGAATTTTTCAAAATTTGTCATTATTAAATGGCACCACAAAGGACTGTTCCTCATTAAAATTTTATTTTAGCCTGCTTATAGAAAAAGTAATTATTAAAATGGAGACTATAGAAATAAGAACTTGGGCGGGGTAAGTTTTCATAGCGTTAAATTCATTTATCTGTTACAACAAATGAGTTGAAATTGTAATCTATAACAATTGAATGTGTATCTGCATTCAATTGTTATGGATTACACTTATTCAATTGTTATGGATTGTTATGCATTCAATTGTTATGGATAGAGTTAAACTCTTCCATGCAGAAAATAAATAAACGAACAAAAGCAGAAAAGGGTAAGCAATGTTTATTCAACATAGTCAAATTTTACACATGTATCCTCCCAAAAAAGAAAATTTAACTGTTTTCAAATTATGAACAAATGGTAATTATAGAAACAATGCCAGTAAATTTTGAAACAGCCTACCTACTTAATAATGAAAAATTGAAATTGCAAATTTTCTTAAATTTCTTATATTATATTTGTTAACAGCCATTATTAAAAGCCTTTTTCAAGGGGTCTCAAGAATTTAATGAATAATTAAAATCTAATCAAAATATAAATAAAATTTGAACTGTAACTGAATTAATTAAATATAAAGATTGAACATTTTGATTGAAGGAACATGGTATTTTTTGTTAAATATTAATATATTTTTGGGAAAACATTTTTTTTAATAATCGAAGTTTTGATTTAGATGCTTGTTCATACACATAAATTTTCTCATCTCTCCCTTCACTTGATATTTAACTAAAACCAGAAATTCCGATATATATATATATGTGTGTGTGTGTGTGTGTGTGTGTGTGTGTGTGTGTGTGTGTGTGTGTGTGTGTGTGTGTGTGTGTGTGTGTGTGTGTGTGTGTGTGTGTGTGTGTGTGTGTGTGTGTGTCGAGATATCTATTACAAAATGTAATTTAATTATATATCATATTATAATTTTATAAAAATTGCAAACTAATTAATAAACAAATGCGTGCAATACTCTTCACTTTTAATAACATTCATGTAAAATGGTTTTAAAAGAAAATTTCGTTGATTTTAAATTCATTTTTTTTTGTTGTTTAATTAAATTTTCAGGCAAGGAAGCAAAATATATCCATTGTGGCAAATCAGTGTTTTAAAATCTGTTATCATTTAGAAGACTGAAAAATGGTTAAAAGTTGAAAAGTTTTTATCAGGGGGGTTAGATATTGTTTAATCAACTCGTTTCGAAAACTTCTTTCTTTTCAAACCTGTTATCTGATCCTCCAAACAATCAATTTGAGTATTTGATTTTATTTTCCACTTCCTGAGTATTAATTTCTAACTCTCTTTAGCGGAAATTTCCATTATAATTTCCTTTAATTAAACTCTTTATGGTGTGTTTTTAAATCTTACTTAGAGAATGATTATTAAAAGTTTGTTTAAAATCTTTATGAATACATTAGAGAGCATAATGAATTGTTCTATTATCTTTGTATAGCATTCAAACGTTTTTGTATTGTATAAGAAAAATATTTTTTAAGGATTAAGTATTTTAATAAGCAAATGTTCAAGATTTCTAAACTAAACAGTATATATTTAAATTGACTACTTCTTTCACAGTTAGAAATTTATAAAAGTATTTTTTATGTTGAGCTATCAGGTTGAGGATATTTGCATAAACATGTGTACTGGTAATAAAATTGAAAAAGTATTGCAGTGAAAATGGACGGTTGTTTGTTTTAATTTGTTAGTCTATTTATTAGTCAAAAAAATTAATTGAAATTGATTATGTGTTGGTTAAAATAATCAGTGGAAATAATTATTTGGAGGGAAGCGTAAGTCAAAAATATATTTAAATAAAAATATTTTACTCTGCTTAAGTAATTCAGATTCAAACTAATTTTTGAGACCAAGAATTATTAAGAAATTTTAAATGTAAGAATAAGTAAATTTTGAGTTAAAATTCAAATTAAAATATATATTCTGTAGTGCTTCAGATAATATAAGTGATGCTAATGTTATGATAAACATAATTGATTCTGTTAAAAATATGATGGCAATATTTAATAAGTTCAAGGAAATCGTAAATCAAAAAATGTCAGAATAATACTTCTCGAGTATATATTTTAAACACGAATAACATATAACAATATGTTGTAAATATAAATATTATAAAAGAAAATAACATTGAAATTATCAATGAAAAAAGTAGGTACAAAAATGAACTATATATTATGTATCGTATTGATATTATTTCATAGATATATTCATCTGCCAATAAAAAAAATAAAAATATATCGCGCGCGCGAATATATATATATATATGAAGTGAATAGCTAGCGTGCTCAAGTAAATACAGGATAATTAAAATCAAAAGGCTTTTATTGCGAACTAAAATCAGACAAGCAACACACTTGCCATCTCACTCTGCCTGTTTGGCGAGTGAAAACCAACAGGCTATATATACAGGTAAAAATATCTTCTGATTGGTTGGTGACAATAAATATTTACATAAAATTATAATAAGCACAGGAATCATGTGCGGAAAGAAAAGTTCGTTCTAGAAGGAGAGTTACGCACATGCAGTTCTGTAGTGCGAATCGAATACTTCACATTCGTTCACCACAGTACTCCCCCTCAGTCCAGTTGCTGCAGGGATGGCAACGGGAACCGGAACCGGACTCGACGTCCAGAGCGAGATGTGGTGGTGAGGTTGTTGGCCGTGCACGGAACTGGATGAATGTTTGAAGATGGTGTTGGTGCAGAGTCATCGATCAAGGTATGTGCTGGCTTCAGACGATCGATAGAAATTGAAGATTTCTTTCCTTTGATCATTAATGTAAAAAACTTAGGAATTCTGTGAACGACAAGAAAGGGACCATCATACGGCTGATCCAAAGGTCGGCGTACAGCATCCTGTCGGACAAAGACGTGTGATGTAGTGTTGAGGTCTTTGTGGATAAAAGTAGTTGCTGATGAATGCCTCGAAGCAGGTACTGGACGTAACAATCGGACGTGGTTCCGAAGCTTAGCAAGAAAGTCGGGAACAGGCAGTGCGGAACGGCTGGTTGTATCCCGGACGAATTCTCCTGGCAAACGGAGTGTCGAGCCGTAGACCAGTTCTGCTGACGATGTGCCAAGATCTTCCTTCACTGCACAGCGGATTCCGAGAAGTATCGATGGGAGCACTTTTACCCAATTTGCAGGATCTGTACACTTAATTGCAGTCTTCAATTGGCGGTGCAGTCGTTCAACCATGCCATTCGAAGCAGGGTTGTAGGCAGTAGTCCTCAGCTTTTCAGCTCCTAATAACTTAGAAAAAGAATGAAAAAGTTCGCTTTCGAACTGCCTGCCTTGATCTGTTATCAAGATTTGAGGGGCTCCAAATCGAGATACCCAACCTGAATAGAAAGCTTCTGCGACTGATTCAGCAGAAATGTTGTCGATAGGGTAAGCTTCCGGCCATCGAGAGAATCTGTCGATGCAAGTTAAACAGTAACGATAGCCCTGAGATGGCGGAAGTGGCCCCACAATGTCGATATGCACAACACGAAAGCGGTCACTTGGTAACGGATAATCACCAATGGGAGAATGAGTATGGCGATGAATTTTAGATTTTTGGCATAGTAAGCATGCTCTCATCCATTCTTTGCAGTCTGTCTTGACAGTTGGCCAGAGAAACTTAGAAGTAATAAGCTTGGTCGTGGCACGCACTCCCGGATGGGACAGACCATGCATCATATCGAAAAATTTTCGAGTGAAACTAAATGGAACGATAAGTTGAACAACACTGGTCAACACATCACAAAAAAGAGAAGTAGAGTTTGAAGATAAAGGAAAAGATTTAATTTTCAAAGAATTATTTTTAAGAAAATCTTGTAAGGAGATATCATGAGACTGTTCTTTAGCCATTTCTTCATAATCGATTGTGGTAGGAAATGAAAAAGCATGAATTCCAGAAAGTGCGTCGGCTATGCAATTTTCGCTACCGGAGACATGACGGATATCAGTCGAAAACTGACTAATGAATTCCAAGTGCCTCAGCTGTCTAGGAGAGGTTTTCTCAGCTTTCTGACGAAACGCAAAAGTAATGGGTTTGTGGTCAGTGAAAACGGTGAACTGTCGACCCTCAAGCACGTGCATGAAGTGACGGATAGTGGAATAAATTGCTAGCAACTCTCGATCGTAGGTACTATAACGAGTCTCGGAAAGGGTAAGCTTTCGAGAGAAAAAAACCAAAGGCTGAAGATCGCCACGTTTGGATAATTGGTGAAGAACACCACCTATAGTGACTTCAGACGCATCTACCATGAGTGATAGAGGAGCGTTTTGACGAGGATGGTAAAGCATGGTACGGTGGGCAAGTTGTTTTTTGCAGTTTTGAAATGCTTCGTTGGCCTCGTCCGTCCAAGTAATTTGGGTTTTATCAGCTTTTTTCTTTTTACCTTTCAGTAAAGCGTGTAAAGGGGTTTGTAAGAAAGCAGCATTAGGGATGAACCTATGATAGAAATTTATCATCGCGAGAAATCTGCGCAGTTCCTGTACATTTTTTGGCTGAGGGTAGTTTTGTAAAGTTTGTACTTTAGAATCTGAAGGTCTTATGCCATCAGCAGAGACAATTACTCCTAAAAATAATAATTCTTTTTCTCCAAAAATGCATTTATTTGAATTTAAGACAATGTTATGTAGGCTTAGTCGTTCAAAAACTGTTTTTAGGTCCGTAAGGTGTTCTGCTTCATTAGTTGAAGCGACAAGAACATCGTCCAAGTATGTAAAACAACAGTCTAAGCCTCTTAGTACCTCATCCATATGCCTCTGAAAAGTTTGGGATACATTTCTCAAACCAAAGGTCATGTAGTTAAATTCAAAAAGTCCTATGGGAGTAATTACCGCTGTTTTTGGAATATCCGCATTTTGGACAGGTATCTGATGATACGCTTTCACTAAATCCAATTTGGAAAAAATTGTTTTACCCGCTAATCCAGCATTAAAATCATGGATGTGGGGAATTGGATAGCGATCAGGGATGGTAACACTGTTTAATCGGCGGTAGTCACCACAAATTCTCCAGGTCCCATCGTTTTTAGGAACCATGTGGATTGAACTCGACCATGGGCTTTTTGACGGCTTACAGATGCCTTGTTTAATAAATGCAGAAAATTCTTTTTTGAGTGCGGCTAACTTATCTGGTGACAAACGTCGTGCTTTAGAGGCTATAGGGGGACCATTTGTATGTATATAGTGAGTTACAGCGGAGTTTTGATTGTCTTTACTAATGAAAGGTAACGTTAATTTAGGATATTGCGAAAGTAGTTTAATGTACTTTGTAGTGTTGGCAAGTGTTGTAATACCTAATGATGGGCCATGTGCCGCTTTACCGCTTGAAGTTACGAGCATAGTTTGGTCCATAATTCGACGATTACAGATATCGACCAATATACCAAACCGCTCTAAGAAATCAGCACCTAAAATGGCGTGGTCAACATCAGCTATAAGGAATGTCCAAGTATAGGTCATGTTAAGCCCAATGTTAACTTTCAATTTCTTGCTGCCATAGGTGTTAATGCAAGTACCGTTAGCGGCGTAAAGCGTAGGTTGAGATGGTTGTAAAAATTTATTGGTATGCATCTTTGATCGGGGAAAAACTGAGACGGCAGCACCACTGTCTATTAAGTACCGAGTACCGGTAACTCTGTCATAAACAAAAAGACGACTGACTCCTCGACCGTTATCTGTCGTCGCCGAAACAGATGGGTCTACTAGTTTTCCTGATAAGAGCAAGGTTTTGTGCATTTAACTGCAAGAGCTTTGAACCGCCTATGGTACCAACAAATTTTCCTGGCTTCATTCGAGGGAGAACGATGTCTAGAATGAGACCGACGACGATTGTACCTATTCTTACTAACGTTGCGCTGGCGTGTCAGCTTGTTAACAGAAAGCGTGAGGGCCGCAACTTGTTTAGTTAAAACACTAATGGAATTTTCACAGTCACTACTGCTGCATGCGGTATTTGGAGAGACAGCATTAATGGCGGCAAGTCCTGAAACTTCGGAAATTTTATCCGCTATTTTCGCGAGACCATCTAAGTTTTCTACACTTACAGAAAGTATCTGTTTCATATGCACGGGCAAACGTTGTAACCATAAGGCACGAATGCCTTCGTCAGTCATTTGACCGGATGCAAGATTTTGCATTTCGTGTAGCAATTGGGAAGGTCGTTTGTCTCCTAAGGAAATGTCTTGAAACAATGATCTTAAACGAGCTGTTTCAGTCTCCACAAAATGGTCAATAATACGTTTTTTAAGAATAGCATAAGATTGCTCTGAAGGTGGGATTTTAATTATGTCCACCACACTTTGGAGAACGTCTGAGTCTAAAGCAGAAACAACACTTAGAAATTTAGTGACATTAGCTGTAATACCAGATATGGTAAATGAAGATTCCAGTTGACAAAACCACAACTCGGGATTTTGTTTCCAAAATGGCGGTGGACGAAAAGCGATACGGGAAAGTTCCGGCTGCGGAAAATTTCCATCCGTAACAGAAATTGCTGACTTTTCCTGAGCAGTCATAATGTAACAAAACAAGTAATAGCAATGGACAAAAAATGTAAAAAGCAGAAAAACTAAGTAATATGAAAAATACTTATACAAGTTACGTATAAGAAAATAGTGGTAATCAACCGAAAAGAAATTTTAACGAAAAAATTCGTACAAAAAGGTATATTGAAATAAGATTTTCACCTGTGCGTCATTTTTCCACGTCCGGGTCACCATTGAAGTGAATAACTAGCGTGCTCAAGTAAATACAGGATAATTAAAATCAATAGGCTTTTATTGCGAACTAAATTCAGACAAGCAACACACTTGCCATCTCACTCTGCCTGTTTGGCGAGTGAAAACCAACAGGCTGTATATACAGGTAAAAATATCTTCTGATTGGTTGGTGACAATAAATATTTACATAAAATTATAATAAGCACAGGAATCATGTGCGGAAAGAAAAGTTCGTTCTAGAAGGAGAGTTACGCACATGCAGTTCTGTAGTGCGAATCGAATACTGCACATTCGTTCACCACATATATAAACATCCATTCCAGAAGATTATATGCATGCAGAAGAAAAGTAATTGTGCCGAAATTGATGAATTCATAAAAATTAAACATAGGAATAGTACTTTAACATCATTCTGGTTAAAAATGCAATAATTTTTAATGACAGATTTGTATTGGTAAAATGTTTAAATGATTGGAAATTGTTTTGTAAATTAACTTGCTTTCCAAATATATTCTCTGTTTTAAATTGCAACAGCTTATCGTTTCAAGGCAATGAAATTTTACCGTTTCACGCTCAAGATAAATGTGTATCCGGTCTTAACAGAAAAAGTTTTGAAATACATCTTTCCTTTTCCAACTTCAAATATATATGAAGTTGCTTTTTCAGCATTTGTGAAGATTAATTTAAAAAAAAAAGGTACATACAGTTGGATGTGGAACCATATCTGAGATTAAAATTAACAACCAGGGAATTAAATAATGACGATCTTTCATCTCAGTGCAAACCGTTTCCTCCTTCTCATTGATCCAAGTAATGTTATATTGTAAATGTTACTTATTTAATTGTAAATTGTAAATGTTACTCATTACATTGTAAATGTTACTTACAATATAATTTCCGTTTATATTTTATTGTGAATAATTTTAATTCTCTTTTCTTATTATTTTTATGTATCACAAAAAAAGAAAATATGTATTTTTGATTTTTATTAAAATACATCCATTTTTTTGAAGAGGGGTACTCGGCGTTACGAAAATTACAGAAGCGGTACACAAATGTGAAAGGTTTGGGAAACACAGTTTTAGATAAGAACTTGAACTTTATTTACAGAATTTCCCCTAATTATGCATTGATTTTATCTAGATTATTTTCAAATAGGTTAATAATAATCATGAATCTCAAATTTATTTTAAATGCTCCAGATATTTTTATTGCATTTCACATTTATAATTTTTGTTAAGTGATAATAAAACAAATTATTTCCAAATTTATCCTTTCTATGGGAAAATTTTTATTTTTTTTTTAAATTGATTGAATAATTTTCTTTTAGCTTAGCTCTAAGCACTCAATAAATAAATTAATAGTTTTTCTTCAGATATTGTAATTTAATCCTCTACATGATGTGCTTACAAGATAAGTTTTAAGCATACCTTAAAAAATTATTTATAAGAAATAAATAAGCTGTATTTTTTTGATATTTACAAATAAAATTTATAATAATCAGTTAAAATATTTTTTAATTCAAATATTTTTGATAGGATTTATTCAATAGCACTTTTAAACAATATACAATTTTCATGAATGTTTCTGATTGTACATTACTTAATGAAATTCTAATGTTACAAATTGTAAGCAAGAATACCAACTTTAAATTATTTAAAAGAAAACCAAAAAATGATTCTTTTCATCTAAAAATAAATTTAAAGCATTTTTACAGCTGGATAAATCATATGATTTATTACAAAGGATGCAAAAGAAACGTCGTTTTTATTCAATTCTAAGCTGAAAAGATTTTCAGCTATGTTTTTCCTTTATCTTTTCATTGATTTATATTGAAAATTATTCAGGGGAGAAGTAAAAAAATCCTGCTGCATAATTATGTATACAATAAGACTGATGTTTTTATTTATTTATCAAATGGAAAGAAAAAGAATACTCTCTTACTGTTGTAGGAAGTTTGAAACATATCGTGTACGATAGGAGATCTTAATGTAAATTAAGTATTCCTAAAATTTTAATGTCAGTTTGCAGATTATTATATCAAATTCCAATTTGTTTAATAATGTTTAAACTACAGCTCATGAAAATATTAAAATTAAGATATAATTAGATTTATATATATTTTCTCCAGCGTTTCGATAATATAATTACAGTTTTTTAAATTAAAAAATATTTTTCTATTGTTTGAAATTCATTCAATTTTCAATAATACTTAAAACAATTATATACGATATGATCGTGAATTCAACATTATGGATGTGTAAGTAGAAAATTTTGGGAATTGTGGAGTAAGTAGTACATGAAATTATGCAATATTACATTTTTAAATTGAGGAAACGAAATAAAATACAAAACTTAACTAAAATAATCCCCCTACCATTATTTTTCAATTCCAGAAGAAAAAATCGATACTATCAATGCTAGAATGCAGAAGATTAAAACTCTTAAAGCAGGCAGATGTCTCTACCACTGACATGGTAATGGGAATGAGAGGAGCAGATTGCTCTAAGCATCGAATCACGGCTTACTGACACCCATATCAGTTCCTTATTCTCTGGTTGCTGCAAAGATTGTTGGAAGAAGAAAATGTAAGCATGCTTGAGGTAGAGTATGTCTGGCTTGGGTTTGTAAAACTACAGTCACTTTCATAAGCATTCCAAAATACTACTGGTTCTCACGTATCCATCAGGAGTATTATATGGCAATTGGTATCTCATAGTCTATATTGACGTTTTTCTTTATAAGGGTTGATATTTCGTCAAGACAATGCTTCCTTTGTTTCCAGTGACGATTAGAATGAGTTGCATTAGTTTCGGAGTGCCGTAATATAGTATTTTCTGATAAATCACACTTTTATTTAAGAAACGATAAGTCTCATACATTAACTAGGCGGTGTTCTTATGACAGATTCAATACAATATCAAATATGCTGCACCATGATGCATTACAAAGTGACGTCATTCTTTGAGATATAATCTGGTATGTTTGCAGACTACCACTAGGCAGTTTTATTGGTAATATCACTGCTCAATGATACCTGAAGGATAATTAATTCTGGTTTTAGGTTGACATGATATAGTGTTTGAAGATTAACATTTCATTTAAGAGATGATAGTTAATATATATGAATCCAGTGGCGTCCTCGTAATAAATTCAATATAATAACAATTAGGTTTATTATGTTACACTACAAAGTTATGTCATGACTTATGATATCATTGACTATGATTGCAGACCACTACTAGTCAGCATTGTTGGTAATATGATTGCTCAATGGTACCTAAACTACTAATCATCAGGAAATACAAACAGTTCTTCTAGGATATCAAACCTCATCTATCAGTGGGATGATGCCAGGCAGCATTAAAAGTGCAAATCAACAATCATTCTCAGCAAAGTATCCCGATTCTTCCCATGCAACATGCCATTCTAGATCTTTCTCCATTCAAAAATGCTTGGAAGTTTTATTTGCTATCGTTTACATAACTTTCTACATCCAAGATGTCACAATGAATTGTAAATAATCTATTGATTATTCAAGAAATATTCCTCATGCTCTTAGAATATGTACCTAAATTTGTTATTCGATATTTTGCCGCTATGGCTGGGCATTAAATTTAGCACACTGTTTAAATATACTATATTTAAAACAGAATATTTTAGTAATAAGTACAATTTTTAGATTGTTAGTCTCTTTTTATCCCAATTTTAAATTTTGAAATGAAAAATTATTTATGGAATTCATTATTATCATGTATGCACATAAAATTTTAATTAAATAAAACTTTTCACAAAAGAATAATATAAAATATTTATTATGTTTAGTGGAATCTTCAGAAAAACAATAAATTAAGTAAATATCATACTGAAATAAAAATAAATAAATATTTGAGTAAACATTCATCGCTCAAACAAAAGTTTACTCCTAATTCAGTTTGAATATAAATTGAATTTTCTCACTAAGAGACAAAATTAATCATTGTACTTATTTTCAATAATATCGTAAAAGTTCTAAAGGAAAATAAAGATAAGCAAATATTAATAATGATAAGATACTAGAATATTAGATAAAATTATAACATTTTATGGGTGATATTTTAATGAAATATCGTTTTTATGAAACAATTCAACAGCACCACAGTCATAAAACAATGACATAAACTAATAAATTATTCGCTGCTCGTTGTTTGAGCGATCAATTATGTAACTAAATAAAGTATGATGAATTTACGTGTTATAAGAATGATGACATTAACTGTTTTTACATAAAATTGATGATTACTAAATAAAGATTACTTTGCAGTTGAAATATTAAATTCAAATATCTAATTTTCTCAGGGTTGTTTCATAAAGTACTATATAAGTTTTTTTTTTTATTTTTTAAATCACTAATGTTTTGTTTCCATATAGTTTCCATTTCAATAAAATTAAAGTATTTTTACAATATATCATCGTCGTATTTAGAATGTAATTATTTCCAGGTTAGTGTTGTGTGACTTATCAGTTAAAACAATACTCTTCAAAATATAATTATTTTATTCTAAACTAGCTGATAATAGCATACTGAATGTATGCTTAGTCATAATTAGGTAATTAGAGGCATAGTAAAAGATAGTGTCTTTTATTATATATATATATATATATATATATATATATATATATATATATATATATATATATATATATATATATATATATATATATATATATATATATATATATTGGATAAAATTTATAATATATAAAAAACGAATGGATGCTGGCGTATCATGCACAAATATGGTATTACTGAAATAAATAGCGAATTTTGTTTTCTAAATTATGAAATGTATTATGTTGCAAAGTTATATATTTACTTAATTTACAGTTGTTAAAAAAGATTAATAAATTTGCGATGCTCTCTTTTTAAAGTGCATTTTTAAGATTTCTTAAGACTCATTACAAGTTTAATTAGAGAATTTTTCTTTCTTAATGGCTATATCAAATTTGTAGCCTGTTCCATTTCACTATGCAGATATAAGTTTGTTAAGCATTTATTAAATTTTAGTATAGTTTAATTTAAACAAGTATTTTAACGTCTTATATCTAATGAGTTATGATTATTTTCATAAACAGATCCCTTCAATTATTATAAGTTATTCAATTTATTCCAATTGCATTATCAAATCTTAAAAGCATAAGTATGTTATTAAATCCATCATTTTTTTAAACGTAGCAACGAAAATATACGATTACAAAATAAGAGCAAATGCGTATCATAAATTAGATTAGTTATCGAAAGACAAGCTATTTAATAAAATTATAAAGAGTTGATTTACTCAAGTATATTCAACATTAAAAATATTTAGAATTCATCCCCTATTTATCTTACAAATATTCAGTGTAGGAATTCATTTAGTAGAACAAAACCTTAACTAATCAGTTAATTGGATACACTTATCCAATCTAAAGGAAAGATTTTCTTTATTCTACAGTTGCCTCATTGACTGAAAGAAGTGCATTCACTATGGTTTTCTTCTCTATTCACACTACAAAAGCTGGGTTCACTTATAAAGAAATAGCAATGCCATTCTAGTAATTAACTTCAGCGGGCAACTATTTCTTACTTCTACATTGATCCAACCTATTATGTAGTAAAAGGATATTTTTTATCTAATAATTTAGAAAATAAATATATTTGCAATTCTTAAATTATATACTTTATATGGAAACATCGGAATAATGCTTTGCATATAATAAGTGATTATTTAGTATTTGAAAACAATATTTTCATCAAATAATATTCGTTATTTCAGAAAAATATCGAAGTGATTATTTATTATTTCAAATAAGTATTCTTCATTAATTTAATGTATACAGTGAGAAGCAGAAGGAGAACATGATGAGTTGAATCTTTTAATAAAAGTTTTTAATGAAAAACATTATTAAACAATAGTTATTTAAAAAACCTACTAATAAAATAGGAGATTTTAAATTTTTATTTTGATGCTTTGCTTCGTCAAAATAATATAAATTATGGTCTGATAATCGAATATTATCGGATTGAAGGTAAAAAAACCGAGTTAATATATAATACATACTTTTTGCTTTATATACCGGTGTGCATTGACTTGGATAAATGCAAACTAATATATTGTATTTGTTAACTAATATACTAGTATACTGTGTTTTTGAACGTGATATATAGTTGTTGTTAAAAACTTTTTAGTTTATATATTTATGCAACATGACTTGAAAAAGAAACTAAAATAGTTATTAGCATAATCTTCGTATATATATATATATATATATATATATATATATATATATATATATATATATATATATATATATATATATATATATATATATATATATATATATATATATATATATATTTTACAACATGACTTAAAAGAAACTAAAATACTTATTGGCATAATCTTTGTAATCCTACAACATATGAGACATTTAGTGAAAGGAGAAATATATTAATATTAATAAAGGAGCAAATGTTTCCAGTATTTATAAATTTAATAGCAATATATTCAAATAATAGACAATTTAGTTTTTATAAAATAGATATTTTTCTTAAATCTATTCTGTTGGACTTTAGGGAAAGGATTTTCGTTAACTATTCAGTGACTTCAAAGTGCCAAATTAGAAATATTTCTTAATGTCACAGTTTAGATTTACATATTGAAAGCAGAAGCAGGACAGTTATATCTTATTGTCCAATATATATGTATACAACATGATTTGAAAAGAAACTAAAATACTTATTAACATAATCTTTAGAATCTTACGGCATGGAAGACATTTAAAGAATAGAGAAAATTTCCTATTCCGATATACATACGAAATAAACTTATAATACATTATGGATATTTTTAGTTCTCAGTGAAAATGAAATCAATTACTTTTAAAATATTTCACATATCTTTGAAAACTAACAACTAAAGAATTCTAATAACATAGAACACAAATTCCATTATACAGTTGTTAAACAATGAAAAAGAAAGCTTTCATTCTTCCCGAATTCAACATATGTAATAATAATGAAGGTTATTCATCAACATTTGCGTGCACAGGTAATCTCATGTTTGGCTCATTCATTTCTATAATATTACTATTCTTCAAAGCACAATTCATACGGAATAAAATTTTACAGTCCCGGAAATATAAGAAACCACACACGCATCCCTGATTATAATTCTAGAATGGTGCTGTATCTACATTAGATAAAATGATTTACTCTATGTACACTTGTATAAGAAAAATAAAAAGTATTAATGTACACTTGTGCAAGAAAATTAATCTGTTTGTTATGGTTGTATTTTCAAGTGTATTCTTCGTGCTTTCTCACTGAATGCATACATATTATTTACGTTAGCAAATTCATGTTGGAAGCTAAAAGAAAAGAAAATATGAGTTTTCACTCAACGTTTTTATTAAAAAACAACATATTTGTAGAAAATATGCGTTCCTAATACAAAAACGGGCAGCTGAATTAGTGAGAATTACTGTAATAGTATTCAAAATAGGAAAACAATTTTAGATTTTGAAGCACAGGACTTGTCAATGATTGAAAAAAAAGAAATTGTTGCCGCCTTTGTAAATCAGATAATATTTTTTTCAAACTGTACTTATGAAGTGTTGAAAATACAAATCTAAACTGCACTTAAATGATGATTGTAAGTATAATTGTACTTAAAACCTTTGTTCAGTTATGAATATTTTTATATTGAAGATGGATTTTTAAAGTATTCCAAATGTATGCCTAAAATCAATTAAATATTGTAATTTAATATTAATTAAATTTTATTTATTAAACAGATATTTAGGCATACATTTTAAAGTATTCCAAATGTATGCCTAAAATCAATTAAATATTGTAAATTAATATTAATTAAATTTTATTTATTAAACAGATATTTATAATTGTTACAAAATTCAGGAATTTTTTGTGTAAAAACTTAAATTTTTTGCTAATTTTGATTTTTCCTTTTGAATTTCTTAAAAGATTTCATTTTATTTACATTTATATTTTATTTTTACTATCTTCTCAAAAGATTAAAAGTATTCTTAGTCTGAAACATTATCAAAATTAAAAAGAATATAAAATGAAAACATTGTTAGGTATTAAAAGAAAACATTGTGTCCATTTGGATTCAAGTACGTGTGAGTATGTTTGAAATGAGCACAATGGGTGTTTTAATTTTTAAAACATAACACACATGAATTAATCTCATGATGCAATGCATATTTATATCGTAATTACTATGCATATTTTATTTTTACGTCAATTACTAGCCATTCATCAATTTCATTATTTTTTGTTTTGTTTTGTTGTTATTCTCTACCGTGAAATTTCTATTGTATTTTATAATTTCAAACTGTCATCACATGAAATGAAAGAAAATGTGTAATAGTAGCATTAACCACAGTTAAATTATTAGAAGTTTGTGAAGTAATAAAAAGAAAATAAATGAAAATTGTATTACTAGTGAAAATACTACCCATATTTCATTGTTAAGCAATGCAAGTTTTTTTTTTTTGGAAAAAGAGTTTTATTCATCCATTTGACGTAAGAATACAAACAGCAATTTTTTAACAAGCTATTTAAAGATATAAAATATTTTGAAATGCGCAATAGTTCCGCTTCCACAACTGTCATTAAATGCTTCTCTTCAATCTTGACATTAAATAGTTTGCTTCAAAATCTACGAAAAATACAGATTGATCATGTGAAAAAGTTTTACAAAATGTAAAAAGAGTTAAATTGTTCAAACATAGATATAATAAACTTAAAAAAACATGTGTATATATAAATATTTATTTACTAAGACAAATAAGAAATTTGATAAAAATTTCAAATATATAGCATGTTTTACAGAGATTATTACACTAAATATGTTAACAATAAAAAAGTGCTACTAAATTGTGTCCTTACCCTCATTTAAAAAATATTGTTGGTATTCAAAAACAATTTATTAGAAACATTGAATAAGATAAATTTAATATAATGTAAAAAAAATAATCAGCTCATAACATTTGTTACAATGATTAAAAATACATAGGTTAATAGCAAAATGTTAAAGAAAAAGATATTTTTCGCATTATTAAATTTTAATCATTTAATTTCATTATTAGAAAATCTGCCTAAATGCTTTTAAATGTTGTAAATAAATTAATATTTTATATGATCACGAAATTATAGTAGAACGTTTTACAAATTTCTATTAAGACATGCAGAACATATCTGAACTGTTTAATGAATAAATGGATATAGTCTAAGCATTACATGGCATGAAATGAAAAATGCAAAAATAAGCCAATCTTTTGCCGTTTTAATTAGTGAGTTAGTATTTTTAATGTATAATTTTCCTGAAATTCATTTATTATTTCAGTAACATTCACACTTAAATTAAATGAGGAGAATATTTGTTTTAAGAATAAAATAACACATTTGTTCATTAAATTTTAAAAGCTAAAAAAATTTTAAAAGAACATTTCTGCTTCATTACTGGCAATCAAATTTGTAAGCAATAAAAATAGTATTTAAACATATGTTCACTAAAAAATGTCTGATTGAGAGAGAGAAGGGTACATATTTAGTAATTAAATTTTATTGCAATAATGTAAAAATAGCTTAAAGTATTGCTTACATAATGCAGAAAAAAGCAAATCGCATTAGCAATTAAAAATAAGATGAGGCAAAATATTTCCTATTCAATATAACCTTAACACACCAGGTTCGGTCTCAAGCACTGCACACATGTATAATAGTTATAATAATAATACTTTTACTAAAATTTTAAATAAAATCATTTTTAATTTAAAGAACGCTTATTTATGATATAATAATAAATATTTTACTTAATGTCAAAATTTAAAATACATACTAAATAATAATGTAGATCAGAATTTAATCTACTCATCAACAAGTTTTTAAGAAAATAATTATTCACAAACCTAATATGCTGTATCTCGTTAGGCAGCTTGAATTCGATTCTTTTATTTACATATTTCACAGCAAATATCAATAAATTTTTTTCTTGCAACATAAAATTAACTCTTGCAGTATCATCAATCGTCAACGTTTCTAATAAAATTACGTACATTTATTATGCATCATGAATAACGTCTATAACTCAGTAAGGAGCTGGGAAGATTGCCACGAAAATTAATCATTTTTATATCAGAATTCAGAAAACTGATGATGCCATACCTATAGAAATAGATTCGGAAAAATACATCATCCACGTTCCAATCATTACTGTTACAACCAATGCATAAGACATGAAACCCAATAGAGTTTTATTGAATTGATAAATCTTTTAATTTTTAATACAATTTTCATTAAAATTATGGTATATTACATTTTTAAAGCAGATGTAGAAGAGCAAAATGATTACGTTCACCATCTGAACTTGAGTTCACTTGGAATATTATGGAAAGTATGTCATCCAAAGACATTGATATATAGTTTGTTCTGGAGAATGTAAAGCATCACATTCTTGTGATTAAATGTGGTGTTATGTAAAATATAGCTGATATAAGTAACTTTGAAAGAAAAGAGATTGTACTGGACTAAACACACGAAGTGAATTACCCGAAACTGAACTTTTTATTAGCTAATCACTATTTATTGCTGTGAGTGGCTATAAAAAGAAAATGAATGATGATGAGACAAGTAAAAGACACCACTGCACTAGGTTTCTATACAAGATTGATTTATGGATAGGATGACGGAAGTTGGCTTTTTCCATAATATTATATTATGGAAAAGACCAACTTCTGTATGAATTAACTTCTTCTGATATGCGATAGACATCGACAAATACCACTGATTTGTATGTTAAGAAGCATTTCTATTTTAATCCACAATAATTTACAGTCTTCAACTGAATCTCTAACCATGGTCAATGTTATAATTCTATGTGACATCTTGTAGTCGCTAATGATGTGTGAACATCAAACATTGAGGTGTTTGCTATTCATCGAGCAATCATTCTTTCATTTCTCATAAATATTCACTGAGATAACTCATGAATATCAATTGAACATGCTTTCTCGAGGATACTCATTTCATGCCTTCGAATCATCACAATCTGTCCACCTCTGCTGGACATTTTTTCCTATGGCAAAAGCACGTGATCATAGGAAGGATGCTTCCCGTTCATATATAGCGTTCTCACAGGATCACACATATTCTGCATCATCAAAAGTCGCACGTGAGACAGGGCATTAAAATATATGCTTAATTTTGAATTCTTAAAAACAATTATTTCTGTTGACGAAGATTAAATTTCTGTAAACGGTAAGATTATAGTTAAATTAAAAAATATATGTATATTTTTTTATCCAAATGTTAACCTTGAACATCAATACATTTCTGAGTACGCATCACCATCAATTTCATCCATCATATCAACTTGTACGATGAGAATTTTGTTGGAGTAAAGGGGTCCAATCGAGTTTCCTAAATGTTATCTAGACCTGACATGGCTAACCTTTTTATTATTCTTAACATAAAAAAGAGATTATATACATAATTTGAATATATTTTGGCAACGACATAGTGTGCACAGAAGTCTTATTAGATATTTTAGTATTTTGGGAATACCTAAACAATGATGGGGTGAACTCAGAAATGTGTTCATAATGAAGAGCAACATTTTAAATATTAATTACATCTTAACCTGAAAACTCATTTATTTTTCAAATTGTATTCTAGAAATATAGCTTAATAATAAAATATATGTGTGTGTAGAGCTCACTTCCGTAAATTTGAAAAGTTAAATCATTCCTCAAAATAACTAAAGAATATGGTAAGTCTTTTATAAAATTATGGTATAAACATTATATTTTTTATGTAAAATGGAAGAAGAAAGACACAAATGCAAATATTTTTCATTTTCAAACTTTACAGTATGAAACTTTTGGATTTAACGTAGAAGAGACAAAGTGAATGTCATTTGGCTTTCAACTTAATAACACAAAGCAACAAAAAAAGATCAATATTCAGTGAAATCTGTCTTTGAATGAGAGTAACGTCTCAACAAAATCTTTCAACAGAATCAAAATTTTGGAGAGTTATTGGCTATACAAAGGGAAGTTAAATACAATCCGAACTTGAAGAAGCCTTTGGAGTTTCACAAAGAGTGATGTCAAGGAGCTGGAACTGTTTGTTGTGATTGAAGATGAATATCGAATATCAGCGCAAGGTCGTAGACGTAAACAATGCCAAATAAAGTTCTTTATTTAATACTAATGGCTCAGATATACCGAAATAAATGTCACTCTTCAACAACACACACACTCGGCTATTTGTACCATAGTTTTGACACAAACTGTCCGAAACAACCTTTACTTTGTAAGGTGGTAAGCTCGCCGACCAATGACACGTTAGCAGAAACGGGCCACAGAGAGTAGGTAACAGAGCAAGTGAATTGGAGGAGAAATGAATGGCGCAATATTTTTTTCGTCTAGTATAAGTCACGTATATCTCTTCATTTTGATAATAGGCATATATTCACTTGAAGGAAACGTGACACTAAAACCAATCCTGCTTTCGTAGACGAAAATATTAGATTTAGCTATGGCGGAGTGATGGTCTATGTTGACATGTCCATTGATGGGTTAGCCGATCTCTGTCGTAGTGTAAAACAACATAACCAAACCCTGAGAAAACAGATGTTCATATTTTTACTGTCACTTTAAATTTAAAAGTTTTTCATCTTTTCCTTTCAAACTATGCTGTTAGAAAATAAAGGAAAGGAGGTAATAAAATTTTGCACAATGAGACAAGTGTCATAAAAGAATAAATTTTTCCTTTTGGAATGGATGAGTGGTTTTGAAAAAATTTTCAAGAACGTTTGTGTTTTTTTATATCTTTTATATATAAAACTGACCAGTTGGAATTCCGGGGGAGAGATTTTTGACCTATCCTATAGAAGAATAGGAGGTACTATTGAACTCCGGAGAACCAATGGTGTAAAGAAGAGGAGCCAAGATGAGAATTATGAAGAATTAAAAACTGCATTTAAAAAAGTAGAAGACAGAGAAAAGGAGTTTACGATTGAGGACTGGATCCTCATTGAGCAGAATGAGAGTAGCTGAACGATTTAAGTTGCAAGCGGAATACAACTGCCCTGTCTCGACTTTCCTGAATGGAGCCAAAGATGTCCGACAAATTCTGATGAGAGATAGCAAAGAAAAAAGAGAAAGCTCATGAGAAATGAGTAAGCCTAGCGAATTGCTGAGCAGTAAGCCAAGTGAGATGTTGAAATAGCAGCGGATAGAAAAAAAGCGAAGATAACGAATAGAAGATGGGAACTGGAAAGAAAAGAGAATCATCGACTCCGGAGACCGTCGAAGCCTTTGACGATAGGAGACACCACAATACTACTATTAAAAAGGGTTAGTCTGCTCTCTTTCTTAGATTCTTAGTTTGTCTGGTCAAATTTAGTTATAATATATCATTGTGTAAATTTCACATCAGAAATTTAAATTTAGAATTTCATCAATTACTTAATCTAGAATGATATAAATGTAAACTTCTATTGTTCTTAAGTTGCTAAAATAAATTATTAAGTTTTATTATATATTTTTTTCAATCTTTTAATTATTAATTATTAAAAACAAATATGGGTTTCCGTCGTAGTTTTTCTGAAATTACCGAATTTCACCACAACAGTCTTTATATCATCTGAAATAGAGCTCTAATTGCTCACCGATATAGGGATGAGATTTAGACCTACTGTTGTTATTATGCTGCAGTAAATGGTTGAGACTTCATGCTAATAGATGACAGTTGCAAGTCTCAAGCTCAGCTGGTGAGTGATTTCTTTTCTGAAGAAGGGATCATACGAATGGTGTGGCCAGCGTGTTCTCCAGGCAAGAATGCGATTGAGCATATTTGAGACATTCTAGGCGGATGAAACGCTGGACTCTTACGAAATCAACAAATTCTCCAAGAATTGGAAAAATATTTGGTGGAAGACAGAATACAGTAACTAAGAATACATTAACTAAGAATACTTTGACTGGATGCTTCAAAGATATTCAACGTTGTTGGCCGTCCAGTGAAATAATACTCTTCATTTTTTTGAAACCAATTTTTTAAGGAAGCCTTTTTTTCTCCTATGAATGAATTATGCCTTTTCTCTTTTTTGTAATCAAATTCTCAATAAAATGAATTTTTTTCTGTCAAATAACCGTCACTTTTATTTCATATAGCCAATTACGACTGTCAATAAAGTAGCAGTTAACCATACAATTCTGCATGTGTAAGATCAAACAGCAACCTCAATATCTTTAACTACTTTGAGTAGCGCAATGCTTAACATATTTCATATCGAAAATGAATTTTGTTTCCTTTAATTTATTTTTGTATAAAAATACTTTTTCTGTGTTAATAAATTAGGAATTTTTGTAAAAATCAAATAACAAATGGTGTTCTTAATAAATCTACCAAGTATTTTTCTTTATTTTAAATAAATAAGGCAAATGGGAATTCATTTTTTTAAAATTAATTTGCAATAAATTTACATATTGTTAGCAAAAAATAAATAAGATAATAGACTCTTATCCTGAAAGAAAAGTAATCAGCATCCAACTATAAAGTAATCTTGCTACCTATGTATACATTTTAAATGATTTTAATTAAGTGGGAAAATTTATTTAATTATTTTTCATCGATTATTCCTTCAACAAATTTACAAAAGTAAAAACGTTACTAATTTCTGGTAAAATAATTAAAAAATTTTCACTTTTCAATATTGAATAATGACAAATTCAATATTAAATGTTTGATGGAGAAATATAGGTAATAGTTTTAATAGCAGATGCTTTAGCTACACTTTTACATGAAAAAATTTAAATTCTAATATGTATTACATTGAAATGTATATTTTGTATTAACATTTTTGACTTTGGAAACCTTATTTCTTAATTATTATTTACACATATACTTTAATATTATTTTGAATTTATAATAAACAATACAAATTACATTATTAATAGTTTAAATTAAAATAAAAGATGAAATTTATTTATAATCAAATATTTTAAGAACAAAAAAGGAAAACATCAAAACGCTATTCTAAATTTACTGAGTGCATTTATTAAAATTTATTTTGATGTTGAAAATGCGGTTCACCGTTAAAGAATAATTTATACTTCACGTGACAATATTCACAGTTACCTTATTTTTGACAATATATATTTCATATTTTCGTTATATGGAAATAGAAATTTAAAAGCGTAACTAGAAAATGATAAAATATTTCATTGATAAATATTTAAACAATAAATAAAATTTATTATCTATGGATTCATATGAATAAAAAGATGAATACATATCATTACTCAAGTGCAACTAAACATATTTCAAATACTGCAGCTAAAATATTCAAATATAACACAAGTCATATGCTCTTCATTTTTGTTTCTTAGCTCAATCCAGTGAAAAAACATTATACTTTCACTTTTCGATCATTGCTGAGAAAAATATGAATATGAATTCCTTATAGAATAAAATATCCTTTAGAGAAAGGAAAGAAAATTGAATTTTCAACATGAGCAATATCTTCATGATCTTCTCGTTTGAATACTTTATTTTTATTCCTTTATCTTTTCAAAATAGAAATATATTATTCCTTAAGTTTATTTCAACAAAATGTACTCATGTGGAGAAGAAATGAAAGCAATAAATAAAACTTCAAGCAATAAAAAAAACTCTTATTTCCTTACATCAATAAAAAAAACTTTTAAATACGGTTTGAAGTATGAAACTATTGAAAAAAAATCATTGTTTATGTAGATGAGTAAACACGTTTAAATTTTAAAACTTTCATATAATTCTATATTCCTTTTTATTTTTATTTTATCTTTTTACTAAAGGCAGTTAATTGCAATAAGATAATCATTACTATACCGTACATTTTAATATACTCAGATTGAAAATTAATAATTTTATCATTAAAAATATGTCAACTTAATAGTCAATAAAAAATGATATTTTTGATAGTCATCAATAATAGTGGTACTGTGCACATGTTTAAAAAATTAATATTAGCATTGAAATATAAAATCAAACATAAATTATCAAAGGTAGAAGAAAATTTTTAGATCTAAAAGAAATTATTCTGTTGTTGTTCCTAATCCCAGATGGTGTAGCTAAACTAAACCATCTGCATAAATCCAAAAATCATTAAAACTAAATAAAATAGGATTCTCCATAACCTCATTCACAGTAAAATTCAGACAGTCAAGATTTTGTCTCGGGGATGCCTGATCAGCCTTGCACCAGAAAGATATTCTGGCCCTGTTGAAAAGAAAGGTACCTACTGCGGCCACTCAAAAAACGTGAAAGAGCAGTCTGCTGTATCCTAGGGATACTGAGCTGGTGACACCAATGAGGTTTTTTTCCCAAAGTACCAAGAGTGGGCAGGCGGACCTCTCCAAATTGCTTTAATTCCATCTTTTTAAAAGTGGAGATTTCCGAAAAAGTTTCATAGTAATGGGGAAGGAGCGGCTTCAATTGATTTAAGGACTTGAGGCACCAAAGGGAGAAGTCTGACTTAGCCCCGAGCGCCTGCTAGCTTTAGCTAGACAAAATGAAAATGGTAATTTGCCCATGCGTGGAAGGAATTCCACGAACACCCACTGACCGCGAAGAGGCACCAAGCAGGACTTAAGAGGGAGAAATTATTCTGAATATCGCGACCATACGCATATATGTTATAGTCGCTATAAGTATGTTGTGCCTCTGTTGGGGAATATTTAGCAAAGTTTATGCCACTTTAGAGAAATAGCATATATATCTATGGGTATATATATATATATATATATATATATATATATATATATATATATATACAAAGCTTTGCTCTCAATATTTATTGAATTTCTGTCTACATTTGAAAAGTAAATGGCTAAAATTAGTGGAATGAAACTTAAAGAAACTAAAATCAAAGTGTTGTCAGTGTCTATTTTAAAACTTTTCTATGTTTCAATTAAGAATGCATACTCTAGTGTTTGTAAACAATTAAAGCCATGATTAATCCTCTGTAATTGAATTCTCTGTAAAATTGGCTGTACCACAATACACAGCGTTCCAGAACTCTGCTACTCAAGAAGGAATAAGTATGGTTCTGTATCTCTTTAAAAATTGTCATCTATGAGTAATCTCTATGGGTAAATGTAGTTATGAACAGCTTCTGAAGTTCTTACAATTTTATATTTTCATACTATAGTTTTTTTTTAAAATAATTGTTTTTCATTTCTTCTATTTTATCCAAACAATCGCTATTCTCTCTGTAGCAAAAATTTTGTTTTTGGCAAAGTATGCAACTAAAAATGAGTTAGACTGAAAAAGAAAGAAGCTCAAACTTCAATATTTAATAAATTTGACTATAATTTTATCGAATTTTCTTTTTGACTCTTCTAAAATAATATATATGTGAGATTTTTTCATGGTACAGTGTACTTTTTTAATAATACTTAATAGTAATGTTATTTTACTTTTATAAAATGCAGATTTCTCCAAAAAGCTGGGAATGTGTTATGTATATATATATATATATATATATATATATATATATATATATATATATATATATAATTAAATTAATAATTAAATAATAAATAATATAATAATTATTAATATAATAATTTAGTTAGAATTAGGTAAAATATTTACAAAAAATAATTGTTTAATAAGTAAATTATAAGCGCTATACTTAGTATATAAAAAATTTAAAAATACTACATTATAAATTATTATTAAATACTTTAATTGTAATTTCTAAGAAATTTAATTCGTGAACAAGTAGATAGCATTATGCATTAGGATTTCTTAATTATTAAAGTAATTAAAACAAAATTCAAGTATTTTAATAATTAAATTTTAAAAACAATTTAAAATTACTAATGCATACACATTTTATGTATTTTTAATTTTATAATGTTAACGTTACTAAGATAGAAAAAATTCATGTGATCTTTTCAATTACATTTTAATATAAAGTTTTTCTTTGCATTTGACAGCAAATGCAAACAAAATGTCAGTTAAGCAAACCAAACTCTTTGCGGAAAACTCAAATTCAAGAGTTACGTTTAGATTTCTGTGTTAAGAGAATAAATTTACTCGTTTCTTATATAAGTAGTTTTTTTTTTTTGGGGGTGAATTTCGTAACATGAGCTCGTTTCTCAATATTTAAATCTAAGCTGTTCTTCAAACCAATAAAAGTGGAATATTTAGATATCGAGCGCGCGCGGCAAGTCTTAAACTTGGCTCAATATTCACTTTTCATGTGTGTGTGTGTGTCAGGTTATCCAATATAAAGTTTCTTATAATTGTAACAACATGTATTAACATGTGTTCGATTCCAATTTGTTAATTTATTAAACAGTTTAAAGATATCAGAACTATTTTACCAAAAGCTTTATTGAAATTTCAAATTTCAATAAATTGATAAAAAGACAATTATTATTTTTTTATTTTTTTACATTACAATGAAGTAAGTTTTTCAAAATTTCTCGAAGCTTTATTTAAAATATATATATATATTTATCTCGTTGTAAGCTTTAAAACACAGTTTAATTCTTTGGGAAAAGCATTGAAAATATTTTATTCAATTAGAAACAGCAGATTATTTTTAATTTAATAAAACATTTTACTATAAATGATATCAGAAATTTTGTTTTCCATTTAAAATGAATTCATTACAAATTGTTTGAATCAAGCTGTACACTCTTCAAATTAAATTATATTGCGCATACAAAAACTTTATTGATTTCGCATGGATTGAGATGTATATTTTGCATTGTGCATCGATTCTATATACTTTATAATGAAGATTCTAATGTGTATCGAGATAATTCTATGAAAAGAAAACTTTTTAAGATTAAATTCTTAATAAGTTTTCCTTATTAAATTTAATTTTTAATTTCTAAGATCTTTGTTTTTAGACTTTTATTATAGCTATTTGATACAATAGTTCAGTAGTTTTAATTTTCAATTAATACTTCAGTAGTTTTAATTAGAAGGTAATTATCATTGTGTGAAAATTTTATGAGAATAAATCAACGTTTCCTTTAATATTTTTCCAATAACCTTCTATACCACTTCAGAAATAAAAATACATAAAAGTAAATAGATGCAGAAGCATAAGTAATTCTATTCTAAGCTGTTGGAAGAGAATTCACGTCATTGTGTGCTTTAATGGAGCTAAATCATATATATATATATATATATATATATATATATATATATATATATATATATATATATATATATATATATATATATATATATATATATATATATATATATATATATATATATAATATATATATATATATATATATATACAATCTACAATAGTTTGTTAATAATAGTTTGATTAAAAAATACATAATTTATATTTTTCATACAGTATTAAGATAATATATTGTATATAGTTATTGTGTATTTAATAAACATTTGATTATCGTTTCCACTCTTGCAAAAATATCAATGATCTTGTACAGTTAATTAAAAACTTTTGATGACAAAATCTTCCATAAATTAATAAGTAATTTCATTTTTGAGTGAAAATATTTAAACTGGTATATTATAATCAAATTTAAAATTCTTAAAATAATGAAAAATTTCTGAAAAAATCTTGTTATTATTGATAATCTTAAAATATTTTTCAAAATTTTGAAAAAAAAATCTTAAAAAAAAGATTTTAAAAAATTTTTGAAAATTTTGAGAGCCAGTTATTCATTCAGACTTTTTCAAAGAGAAAATTGATGCGTAGCAAATTATTTTTATTCATTCAGGTTAATTAATTCATAAGTCACTTTTTGATACCAAAATATTCAAATAAGAAAAATTTATGTTTTCCATTTTAACAATGTACATGATTCGTCTTCGTATTTTAAACTATACATTTCTAAAAAGACTTTAGTTAATTAACGGTTCATTTCTATAACGCTAAAATAAGTTTTTTTATGTCTCACTTTTCTTTATAGGTACAATTACATACAGATATTTTCTTCTAGCAACATGTTATAAATAAGTGTGAAAAATTTAAGGAAAAAATGAATTTTATTTCTACATCTCTGAAATTGCAAAAAAAGTGAGTTTCCGCGGTCATTAATAGGGACTGTAGAAAAAGAATACATAATCAAATTGCAGTAACAAAACGTCACAGACGTTTTGAACGTACGGAAAAAGCACAATTCATCTTTGACAGTGAGCCTCACGCAGTTAGTACACGCAACTGAAGTAAAAAAAGATGGAGGTGTAATTAAAGACATTCGCTGAATGCAAAAGTGAGATGTTTTGGGAAATATGGCTAAAAGAAATCATCTTGACTACTTCCCACTTTAAAGAATGATTAAGAAAATGGAATAGGGATTCAGGGTGACCCATGCAGCTAAGGCGATCGGAATCAAAAAGTGTCGTTTCGTATGCTTAGAAACCATAGGTAAAACTATCAGAAAGGTTAGTAGTAAATACTTGAATAAAACAACTGCAGTAGGTGATCAATATATCATGCAGGAGAAAATAACTTGAAGTCAGTCAGCAACCGAAATTATTCAGCGATTGTGTGCAGCAACGGGAGGAGATGCGTCATGGTTACTTCTGTCCACATACCTGCAAAATGTTAGACTATTCACCGAACGTCGAGAAGGTTTCATCCCATTGTATGCTGGCCATCATCACCACTGTTTAGAGTAAAGCAAGGGACACTAAAACTGGGCTGTTCATCAGTGGAGTAGTTTCAGTGCCACAAGCGATTCTCAAAATTAGTTAATTGGATAAGAGATAGGAACACGGTTTAGTCCCAAAATGAACACGGAAAAAGACTGTTAAGATGGTCCTTGAGTTGTCGTCTGATGCAGCATACCGAAGGAACGGACTAAATTCTACGTTTTCAACAAAAGTTTCATAATTAGAAATTGATGCGATAAGAATGTGATCGTTTCCCATGTGCGCTTTTACAAGGTGGTATTGAAGCAGATAATGCTTTGGTCAGCATAAGCCCCTGATTTAAATCCCTTGTAACATGTGAGGGATGCTTTAAAAAGACGCCTTGTGATACGATTATGTATTCTGGATTATCAAATTACTCATAACTAAGAAGGGTTGCGTAGTAAAAGTACATTTTACTGAATGATAATAAAATTCAAATTTATCATTATTGTTTTATAAATTTGCCATTTCATCCAAATTTTTCATATATTTTTTATTAAGCTCTAAAGATCTTATAAATTTCTAATTTAGATAAATTATGTTTATTATTATATTATAGTGTAATGAAGGGATGTAATATTCTTAATTAAGATAAAATAATGCAAGAAAATCCCTTATAAATTTCGTCTCCAAATCTATCAAAAGCAAAAATTAATAGATATGCAAACATAAAACAAAATTATATGAACCATGAGTAATTTATGCTACGATCATATGTACTTTCCTGTGTTCCATAAAGTATAACACAGGCCCTACAAAGAAGATAAAAACTTTTCCTATCAGAAAAATACCGCAAGAAAAAGTTTTAAAGTACATTACATGCAATTTGTTATGGAGAAGTAGGTCTCCTTTGATTTATCCTAGTCTAAAATATTGGGAAGTTATGTGTGTCATGGATATTTTTATTGTAATGTTTAGTAAACTTTTCTCTTTCATAAAAATAAAAAGTTAACAGTCAAAAAGTAAAATCCTTGGATTTTCAGAAACCCACATTTGCTTGCCTCATTTATAACCAAATTAAAATGAAATAAATAACATTTGAAATTACCATGTCTAGTCAAATAACTAGTTTCTTGATATAAAAATAGTAACTTTTAAATTTATTATGCATTGCTATAAAGAACCTTTCAACTATTCAGCATTTAAGGATGTAGTATAAAATTGCTTATCCTAGTTCATATTTGGAGTACAAGTCTATAATGTCGATATTCATTAGATTGTTTATTATTCCTAATGTAAGAAATATATATAATTTTTTTCACAATTTATCTTGAGATAACTTTCACATACTATTTGACGAAAAGTGTCACAAATTTTAAAAATTATTAGATATTAATATTAAATGTACTTACATTAACTAAATTTTCAAATAAATTTAGATAAAAAAAATCACAAAATATGTTTATTTACCTACAATTAAAAATTCATTTATATTAACCAAAATGAAAATAACTTTATCACTTGATATAGTGTTATCAAAATGCAAGCATATGCATTGATAAAAATTTCCTTAATAGTGCAATATAATTTAATTGACTTCATATAAATTTGTAGCAACTTTTAACTCTAAAACTAAATTACAAATCATATCATCTCCATTTATTAACAGATGAGTTTCATTAAAATCAATACGCAGTACTTTTACACTTCGAATAAGTTATTTTGTAAAAATTAAATTATTTTCTGAAAACCAAAATGTAATTAATTATTATGTGTATGATATTATATATATATATAGATAGATAGATTGATAAATAGATAGATTGATTGATATAGATAAATAAATAAATTGAAAATCGAACCATTTTTTAAGAAATTTATAATTTATAAAAAACTATCATTCTAACATAAAATGATATTATATTCTAATTTAAACCAGCAAAAACTTTTCATTTAAATTCTGATAACGACATTTTTATCTGTGGAATATAATAGCCTTAAATTTGTGTTAAATCAACTATCAAAAGTAAACACTTTCAGTTTGCAATCCATTAACATTTCCTTGTTTTTAAGGAATAAATTAATTAAAAGAAAAAGTATTTTTTTAATCTTCTAAGTAGAAAGTATGCTTACTGATCCGTTCGTTCCCAGAACAACTCCATTAATTTTATCATTCTGAAATAATTTTATTTGAAAAATGTTTTGGCTTATGAGAATGAATTTCAATTCATTTTATCTTCTTTTCTTTAATGTGTTCAAACATGACTGTGTTCGAATTCTAAATTTTGAATTTATACGTAGAAGCTTATAAAGAAATATCACTGTACATAAGGAAGTTGAAATAAGCGTGATAAACTGACTTTTGAAGTAAATGCAATAATAAAAAATTTAACTGTTATTAATACAAGATTTGATAAAAAAGTTTTAAGCCCATATGATTGATTTATTATAAATTATTAACTTAGTCATATGGTTGTGTATGCGTTGGGACATACACAACCATATGATTAATATTGCTTGTATTGTCTCCAAATAAAACAGTATTTCAAAATAATAATTTAACAAGATTTGTTAAAAAGGATGGTTAGCTTACATAGATTCTTGTCATAATCTGCTCATTATTTAAAACATAAAATAAGTATGTATGGAATGTATTTTTTTATTTTAGCGGACTTTAAGTCCTGTCTTAACATAAACTATTGCAGCGTTTAACCTAAACAATAGTAATATTACTCATATTACCATTGTTTAGGTTAAACGCTAACTATCGTATAAACTATCGTAATTAGAAAATAAATTTAATTGATGATAAATTTGAATTGATTAGCATGAGAACAAGAATACTTGATACATAGTTAGAAAAAATTGTTTTATTATATATTTCTTGGTTACGCTAGTTCTCTTGAATAAACAGAGTTTTTGCATGCACATTTACATACAGTTTAGCATTCTTGTTTGTTTGTTGCTCAACGGTCATTTTTTGCACATGAGGGCTAATTAGATTAGGAATTACGGTTTAAAGTGGATTTTGAACCGCTACAAACATCCATGCCCAAGGTGGGATTCGAACCCACGCACTGTTGAACCGAAGGCAAGAGCGCTAACCATTCGGCTGCCAGCTCGGCAGTATAGCATTCCTTTCATAATGAAAGGCATGGAGATTATTTAAGAAAAACTGTAGAAAGCATCCTAAAACTCAAGAGAGGAACTGTTTCCATAACAATAAATCTATAATGTTTCATATGCATAAAAATTTTTTAATTATTTATATTTTCAAGAAGATAATTGGTATTTTTAAATATATATGAAGAAAACATTTTAGGAAGTGAAAATGACGTCATTCAATGATAAATTAGAGTTAATTTAGTAAAAGTAATGTAGTTATTATGAAGTGTATTTAATAAGTTTGTTATGACTTGCTTATATCTATTCAACTTTCATAAAATAAAGTATTGAAAGCATATTTTAATCCACACTAATTTCCAATAGACAAGCAAGTAGATGAAACTGTTGAAGACAGAAATCCTATTTAAATTGCAGAAGCTTTGATGAACAATAAAGTTAATCAGAAGTATGTAAACAAATGCATTAATAACCATCTGTTGTGTATTAAGAAAACTGCAAATATAAATCAGTTGAACAAGAATTACGAGGATTTACGATTTAAAAGTGATTAGAGCTTTACTATGAGTGACTTTAAAGATATACATGTTTTATAAATTTCAGAAGACTCTGAAATTCATAGAGTCTTATTTGTCACTAACCCTGATATATTGTCAAAAACATGAAGTGTAGGCAATAAATTAAACATGCTGCTCTATTCTATAGAGTACCACATTTTATAGCTTTACTATTACAGAAACTACACTAAACAAGTCAGAATTTATACGAAAACCTACGACTGGTTTCCGAAAATATCGGATTCCTTAGGTGATCGATATATCCCTTGTGCAGTTAATTGGAGTTGACGATAGACATCGATATGAATTTAATCTAAGATTTTCCCTTTATTTGTAAAATGATATTTGCCAATATTGTGAGTAGAATGTTATAGATAAAAGGACTTTACGCTTGGATCTACATGTTATGTGTATCTTTATAATCGACATGATAATACTTTGACCATTATGTTAGAAGTTATATTCTTTATTGGAGAAAAGTTACAGATAAGGATTAATCTACATTTACCTTATAATACCATGGTAAACACTAACGAGTATGTACCACAAAAACGTAGACAGTTTGCTCCAGAATAGTACTAAAGAAACAGCATTTTTTATTTTAATGTATTCGATATGGAAACATCATTCTCTGAAAAATGATTGCATTTAAGTATCCCACAGGAAAACACATTATTGGAATTTTATAGATGCTGTAAGCTACTAGGATGGCCTAATAGACTCAAAACTCCATAAGGTTTGTCAGTGTGAGTATATTACACTTTATAATTACATCTGATAAAGTATTAATAATTGTTAATGTAAATAAAAGCCTATTTATTTAATAATTCTTAAAAAAATTCATTTTACAATCAATTTTTTAGATATTTGTTTTTAATTTTATTCTTTTACTTTCCTTGCTGTGTTCTATTCTTTATTTTAATCTTCTAATGATAAATAATAATGTTTTTTTTATTTTATATAATTGTGAGCTTACATATTTTAAATATTAGATTTCGTTTAAGTTTTCGTTATAGAAAACAGTCTTCAGTTTAATGCTTAGCTTGCATATAACAGAATATAAAATTTATCCCACACCATTAATAACTCTAATAATGAACTGAGGTTTCCAATTAATAGAAAGATCAAAATACACATAGTAACTAACAATATTAGTTAAAACAGATAGTTTTGGAACTTTAGATTTATATAAGATATAAATTTAGGAAATACAAAATTAATTTAAAGTGACGTGCGTTATTAATCCACGTACATTTTTCGAAATTCTTAAATAATAAAATTTTAAAAATACCTATTAAAGATTATTTAATAAACACTATATTTCAGAAAAAAGTTAAACTTTGATCAGTAATCTGTATTAAGAATATTATTCCTATAAGTGGGATTAATAGATGAAATTCAAATAACTTTTTGTCAAAAATATTCTCATATGCAAATTGTTATTTTTTCTTAATATATATGTTTTTTATTTTTTAAATAACTAAAAATAGAAATTAATCTGTTGTGTTTTGTATATTCATGAGAAGAATAACATAGCAGCTTTTAAGAGAATTAATATATTATTTTAAATTTAACCAATTTAATTTATACATATTATTAACACAATTTAGTATACGCAGAATTCATTACATGTTCAATCAATAAAAGCAATTTTTCCCCTTTTGGTTAATATGTTTGTATAACTCACTATTCTCATTCGCTTACAATTTAATGCATAGAACGAAATTCCTCTTTCAGACATTTGTTTAGCCAGATGTGTCAAAATGATTTAAATTAAAATGTGTAATCCTATTCCTTTTACAGTAACTGACAGAAAATTGTTATTACATTCGCGAATTCAGTTATCATTTTTAACAGATTATATTTTTAATAAATTGTGTTTATTATTATTAATGAAAAGTAAATAGATTAGTCTAATATGAGAAACTCAGTGCAACTGAAGCTCAGAATTCCAGCATCTTGAATTCTCTGATTTCTTACAACTGCAAATGTTAAGACACACAATTATTTCATTCTTAAATGAAATTTTACCAGATATTTGTATTAGTAGTTATTTTATTGCTTTTCAATGTATCTCTTATTATGATAAATACTTAATCACTTAGACTTGAATCATGCATAAGTAAAGTTACTGACTCGAAAATTCCATAAGCATTATTTGATATTTATATCAATTAATATAACATTAAAGCATTGAAATAAAGAAGAAGTTTTCATTGAAAAACATAACCAAATCAAAATTTAATTTATAGATTATATAACTTAAACAACAATAATTTAATGTAAAAATCTTCAGGTAGCACATTAACTGAATTGAGAATTTAATTTACAATAAAATGAAATAAATAACTAAGAAATGAAAACACGTAATTGCTTAAGTAATAAATAATACAATAAGCAATAAAATATACTTCATAAATTAATAAAGCATTTTAAAGTATCAATCATAATCAATACAATCAAACAAGATAATTTTTCAATGAACAGGCTTTAGAAAAATTATGGGATCGAATGTATTTTGGACTGTCATTATGAATCCAGAATTTGTAACTCAGTTTGTGATACATTATATTGATGCTTTCAATTTCTTTAATTAGTTATCTTAAAGTAAAAAATTACATAAATGATATTTAATGTTTTTATAAAAAGGGCGAAATATTTAATTTCTTCATTTAAAAAAATTAAATATTAAGACACACATTGATTAATTAAATACTTAATTATGTAAATACTTAATAAATAATGAAATATGTTCATATGTATTATGAACATAATTTATATATCTATATAGAAAAAGAGTTTCTAATAAATTCTTAGATTGAATATCAGTATTATTTTCTGCATATTTCATAAATAATTCTAAAATTTACATTGTTTAGTTAAAAAATAGTTTCTATATTAAACACATTGAAAGAAATAATTACAAAATATTTTTTTCTTTAAAAGTAATATTTTTGTAAGAATTTATTAATTTATGCAATCGATCATAGTATATCTGTATTTTGGAGATTTCAGAAATATTTGCGCATCTTAATAGAATATATATGATGAAGTAATTTCACTGATTTTTTAATTAGTATCAAATCTACACATTAAATTTAAAATATTAAATTTAAAATCTAAGTATCACAGTTTCTAACCAATGAAAATAAAATATTTAATTTTAGTGCAAGATGTTTTTAAAAAATGATTATATGATGAAATACTAATTGCAGAAAATTAAAGGGAAAACATATGAACGCAATCAATTTTTTCCTTCTTTATTGTATTTGTAATACTAAATTGGTCTTCATTTTATTTTTGTATCTTCATTTTGAGAAAGTAGATAATTTATTGTTGCTTAGAAAGAAGCAATGATTCTTTGTCAATATCAATTTTAAGCATAAATGCCATAAAATGCTTCTGCTAAAAATACAATTCATAATTTGAATCAATAATAAATATTTATTTTTAGGAAATATTCAAAATTAAAAATCCTTAAAAAATACCGTCGTCTTCCCAAAATATCTAACATGGATGTATAAAGGAAAAACTATCTTTATAACAATGTTGATAATATTATCTTTAAAAAAACTTTTTTCATCATACATGCATAGTTAAATAATTGCTGACAGTCATATAAGTTCCTAAAATCTTAAATATGTAATGTATTGTAATAATATTTGAATTACAATATCATAATAGATTACTACTGCATATAATGTACTCCAGATAGTTAGAAACACAGTAATTATAAAAACAGTGAAAAAATTCCCTTATTTCCTGAAATATAGGAAGAATTGTAATTACTCATAATACATATAACTGTATTTCGCTTCATATACAATTATACACTTATCAAAAACTAATTTAATCAATAAATTAATCATTTTAATCAGAAGTTCATGAAGTTATTAATCATATTTACCAGAAGTTTTGTGTTTCACTGAAATTTATTTTAAAACGTTTTAATAAAAATTCATTTTTATTTGTTATTTTGAAATATTAATACTATAAAATCATGCATTTTTGCTAGCACAACTGTATTAGATCAACATCGACAAACTTCCAAATTTTGTTCTTATTTTCTAAAAATTAAATTTTGAAATATTTAGCATTTCATATGTTAAAAGATTCTAATAATATATTTCTTAAGAAATTATAACCTTATTGAATTAAATCCTTTTTTTCCTCAATATGGAAAAAAATTATAATAACTCAATACTTATAACTGTAATTCGCTTTACATACAATCAAGCGGAAATGTAATTTTGTAAACTTTATATTATATTATTTAGATTTATTAAATAAAACTAGGATCTATTCACTTGATTTGTCATTTAAGTTCTTGACATACTATCAGTTAATTCATTTCATACTGTAAGTTACATTAAAATGCTTTTTGAGACATTACCATACTAGTAATCTTCAGCTTGATGCAATAAAATCTTTTTATTAGAAATTATTATATTTCGATAATTCTTATAATTAGGTCATAGGAATTAAACATATGTAAATAATCTCATTAAAATATGGAAATATTATTTATCTATAGTATATCATTAATTATGGAAACTAACAACATCTCCAAAATTTTAATAAATTAATAGCATTTCTATTACTTGGGTGACATATATGTAGGATTATATTTTCGTAATAACATATGTCAATAGATGGCAGCATCGAGCAGACTCGTGTTGATTGTAGATGTAAGAGAAACATCTGTGAAAGTAAGGCACTCTGCTAATTGAACTCCGAGAGGATAGGCCGCGAATTTGTTTTCTCCCGAAATGGAGACAAAGAAACTACTACGCAGTTAGTAGGTCAGCCATGATGCTGCTGTCTACTTATTTCATTTAAACATGTAAATATTGTAAATAGTAAGTTAGATATAACCTAATAGTTCTTAATAATATTTTAATACTTTCTTTAATAAATTAATTTTGTTTCAATTATGGCCCATCATCTCTTTTTAAATACATCATTACCCCTAGACACCGTCCCCCACAAATTTTGGGGGTTCAGGCCGAGATCTGAATTTCAGATAAAATTTAATTTTGAATTATAATTTTAAAATTTTAACCTCTCGGAGTTTTCATCGAATTATCTTCATCGAATACCCAGTACTGGGCAGAGCAAAATCGACAAACAGCTCCGGAACCAGCGAATTTAACTACGAGAATCTCCGAAGCAGAGCCACTGGACAAAGCTACTGGGCAGAGCCACTGGACAAAGCTACTGGGCAGAGCAAAATCGACAAACAGCTCCGGAACCAGCGAATTTAACTACGAGAATCTCCGAAGCAGAGCCACTGGACAAAGCTACTGGGCAGAGCCACTGGACAAAGCTACTGGGCAGAGCAAAATCGACAAACAGCTCCGGAACCAGCGAATTTAACTACGAGAATCTCCGAAGCAGAGCCACATCGAATCCAGCGAAACATCGAAACCGCAATCTCTGAGACCCAGCGACGATCCAGCGAAACCACAATCTCTGAGATCCAGCGACAATCCGGCGACACAACTCATCGAGCAACAATCCTGCAAATTGAGAGTCAACCGCGCGACAACTGATCGCGAAGCGCTCCCAATTCCTCAACACCGGTTCTCCTGCGAATTTCCAGCGAATTTCATCGAATAGAAAGAGTGTCTCCAGCGAAACCCAACGAATCGCGTCAAAAGCAAATCATCCCAGCAAAGTTTCGACCTAGTGAAAAACCAGCGATAAAAATCTACGAATCGAGCTACGAAAGAAAAACCACACCTACGTTAGCGAGTGGTGAGTGCCGAAAAAAAAATTCTCCGAAAATACCGTCGAAATACATCATCGAGAACATCATCAAAAAAGTGTGCTTCAAGTGAAATTTGTGTTTGTGCGCGTTCAGTTCAATGTGTGTGATAAAATCAAGAATCAGCTCCAATATTTAACAATTCAAACGTATCTAACAGTTTTACCCATACATTTATAATCCTCTTTCAATTTATTGCATTTTTGCTGACTCAGAACTACGATCTATTTTTTATAGCAATACCAGTGCAAGAGTTTATTTTCAAATTTGAGTGACTAATGATTTGGCAATCGTCCAGATGCAACGTTTCGTTCAAGTGATTTAAGTTTCTTGATAATATTTCTGTCTGTTAATGATTCCATTTTTCAAAACAACCGATTCTCTTACTGCATTAATTTTATTTTTTTGGTATTCAAGAGAGATTATTTTATTTTATTTATTTGTGGTGAAACATATTTTATGCTTATATCTTTCAGTTTTATTTTCACTTATATTTTAAAGCCTTCATATAAAAATAAGAAAGAAATGCAATGAAATTTTGGTGCATGCATAAATATTAATAGCATATTATTATTTTATATATATTGTATACTGTGTTAAATTATTTTTCATTTTTAAACAAAATCCAAGATAGTTTGTTTTTATATTTTCATTCTCAGTGCATTTATATATTTTCAGTGCCAGAATTTTCAGGTAATTGATTATTTTATATTAAGAAATTATATACTATATTGCATTTTATTTTTTATATTTGAATTATTTTGAAAGGTTTCAAACTAAAATTGATCTAAGCACTTTCTAAATAAGTAAAAGGTTTTATTTTGTTAAAAAGCAAATTAATTGATTCTCTGAATGACCACTAAAGGTGCATGCATAAATATTAATAGCATATTATTATTTTATATATATTGTATACTGTGTTAAATTATTTTTCATTTTTAAACAAAATCCAAGATAGTTTGTTTTTATATTTTCATTCTCAGTGCATTTATATATTTTCAGTGCCAGAATTTTCAGGTAATTGATTATTTTATATTAAGAAATTATATACTATATTGCATTTTATTTTTTATATTTGAATTATTTTGAAAGGTTTCAAACTAAAATTGATCTAAGCACTTTCTAAATAAGTAAAAGGTTTTATTTTGTTAAAAAGCAAATTAATTGATTCTCTGAATGACCACTAAAATGGCGTATTTACTACAGTACAAAAAAGAAGATTTAATAGAATTAGCAGGTGAGTTAGGTCTAACTGTAGATACACCCACGACAAAGCCAAAACTTAAAGAACTTATCATAACTGACCCTGGTTACGTAGAAGAAGATACGAAAATGTTGTTAATTAGCATCACCGAAGAACGAACACGTCGTGAAACCGCAGAGAAAGAAGAACGGACACGTCGTGAGATTGCAGAAAAAGAAGAAAAAATGCTTCGTGAAACCGAAGAAAGAGCAAACAAAATTCGCCAAGAAGAGCGTGAAGACCAAAAGCGTCGAGAAGCGCACGAACTCGAGAAATTACGAATTCAAGTCCAACAAAATATAATTCCGGAAAATCCAGCGATAAATATTTCATCGTCAAATAAGCCCGTGTACGAGAATTTTCACAAATTCAATATGAAAGACGACATTAGTCTCAACTTAACCCTTTTCGAGCGACATGCAGAACTAACGTTTTTACCGAAACAAAATTGGGTGCAGAAGCTTCTAGGTCTAATACCCATTGAGGTAGCCCATATGATTGCAAGGGAGCCGGCGGACCAAGCCAACGATTATGACCACGTCAAAGACTTACTGTTAAAAAGATTTAAATTATCTCCGGAAAAGCTACGCCAGTTATTTATGTCTCATCAGAAGAACGCCGAAAGAACATGGGAAGATTTTCACCATGAACTGCAAACTTACTTTGACGGGTGGACACTAGGGTTAAAAATATCGACTTATGATGAGTTACGCGATCTGATCATAGCAGATCAGATGAAACGAAAAGCACCTCCTGAAATTCAAGAACACCTCATAGATGAATGGTCCAAGATAAACACACCGACGGAACTGGCGAAGAGATTCGAAGAATATGAAGATGTTCGAAGAACTCTGAAACCGAAATCAAGCTATTCACCATTTAAGAGTAGATATGATATTAAAGGAACGAGAAATTTTGAATACAATTCGCCAAAGGCAGAATATTCACGAAATGACAGATTCGAGAAAAGATCGTTTAATTTAGATCATCGTAATAGATACGCCGAAAAAACGAAAGTTATTTACTGCAGCCATTGCAAAGCACCAGGACATTATGCCATAAATTGTCCCAAACGCGGCAAAAATAAGCCTACTACTCCGCCTGTGCAGAACTGCTCATTTACCCTTAAAGGAGGAATGAAGACAAAATGCATAATTATGAAAGAAAAAAGTTTTCAAGCTCTCATCGATACTGGAAGTTCGGTCTCACTCATACGCGAAGATTTGAGTAGAGGAATTGTCAAACCCTCAGAGCTTACACATAAAACAATAATGCTGTCAGGTTTAGGAGGTCAGGTAGAAACCAAAGGTTCATTCCAACAGGAAGTGGAGATAGACGAAGAAAAATACACTCTTATGTGGCACGTAGTACCGAAATCTCGTCTAAATTTTCAAGCTATCATAGGTGCAGATATTCTAGAACACGCTTCACTTGAATTTACCAAAGAAGGTACTAAAGTTCATAAACGTGAAAATACTTGGTTAATAAATTCACCGGTAAGCGAAGTAAAAACAGACGATGAAATCGATTTGGAAAATATTAAAGACCGACGAATAAAGCAAGAATTGTTGAAATTAATTTCGAACTATGAACCAAAGAAGACCGAAAAAACAGACGTCTCTATGAGAATTATCTTAAAAGATGACATACCAGTTTATCAACATGCTCGCCGTTTATCGTTTCCAGAAAATAAAGCAGTAAATCAGCAAATCGACGAATGGTTAGAACAAGGAATAATAAGAACAAGCTCATCGGAATATGCAAGTCCAATTGTGTTAGTTAAAAAGAAAGATGGTACTAATAGATTATGCATTGATTATAGAAAACTAAATCGAAAATTGGTTAAAGATAGGTTTCCATTGCCGTTAATAGAAGACGTTTTAGATAAACTCCAGGAAGCAAATGTATATACTACATTAGATTTGAAAAATGGATTTTTTCACGTTGATGTAGATGAAGATTGTCGAAAATTCACTTCTTTTGTTGTTCCAGATGGACAATTTGAATTCAATAAAGTACCATTCGGTCTCAGTACCAGTCCGAGCGTATTTCAAAGATATGTGTACAGCATATTTCGAGAACTCATGAGGAAAGGCATCGTTATAATTTACATGGACGATTTGATAATCCCATCGAAAGATGAAAAGGAAGGTCTAGAAAAACTTAAAAAGGTATTTGAAACTGCATCGAAATATGGTTTAGAAATAAAATTCAAGAAATGCCAATTTTTAAAACGAAAAGTAGAATTTTTAGGTCACATTATCGAAAATGGAACTATTCGCCCTTCAGTTGCAAAAACTCTAGCTGTCAAGAAGTTTCCAGTACCAACAACAGTAAAACAAGTTCAAAGTTTCTTGGGATTGACCGGTTATTTCCGTAAATTTATTCCATCATATTCCAAAATAGCCAAACCTTTAAGCGACCTGATGAAAAAAGAAAATTCTTTTGTATTTGAACAACCTCAAATTAAAGCATTTGATCATTTGAAAAGTTTATTAACCGAAAGTCCAGTTCTAAAAATTTTCGCACAAGGAAAACCAACAGAATTACATACGGATGCAAGCCAGCACGGATATGGCGCCGTTTTATTACAGAAAAGTGATGACGGAAAATTACATCCTATTCAGTATATGTCAAAAAAAACAACTCCAGCGGAAGAGAAATATAGTAGTTACGAACTAGAAGTCCTTGCTATAGTTAACGCTTTAAAGAAATTTAGAACTTATTTGTTAGGTAATCATTTCAAAATTGTAACGGACTGTTCAGCATTTCAAAAAACAATGGATAAGAAAGATTTAATAACTCGAGTAGCAAGATGGGCCCTACTATTAGAAGAATTTGACTACGAAATTATACATAGACCGGGTGAAAGAATGCAACATGTAGATGCTTTGAGCAGATATCCAGTTTCCATTATTACGAATGACACTATTACTGCAAAACTGAAATTAGCCCAGCAGAATGACGAAAACATCCAAAGTTGGAAGTCCTTAATCGATTGCAACGACACTTCAGATTTTTTCCTTAAAAACGACATTCTGTACAAATATGTAAATGGTCGAGAACTAATCGTTGTACCAGAGGCCATGCAGACAGGGGTCATCAAAGCGGCTCATGAAGAGGGACATTTTTCAACTGCGAAGACGAAGGAAATAATCAAACGAGAATTTTTCATACCTAATATGGATAAACGAATACAAAACGTAATTTTAAATTGTGTACCTTGTATATTGTCAAACAAAAAGAGTGGTAAAAAAGAAGGATTTCTAAATCCTATTCCAAAAGAAGATGTACCTTTAAGTACTTATCACGTTGATTTTATTGGTCCTTTGCCATCAACCAACAAAAGCTATCAGCATATTCTCACCATCGTAGATGCGTTTACCAAATTCACTTGGCTTTACCCTGTCAAATCAACTTCAGCAGAAGATGCTCTTGAAAAATTAAAACTACAACAAAAGACATTCGGTAATCCTAGAAGGATAATAACGGACAGAGGTTCAGCATTCACCTCCAAAGCATTTAGTGATTATTGCACAGAAGAGGATATACAACATCTCCAAATTGCCACCGGAGTACCTCGTGGAAACGGTCAAGTTGAGAGAGTTCATCGTACTCTTATACCCGTTTTGACTAAACTATCAATTGAAGATCCCACTAAATGGTACAAGTTCGTGGATAAATTGCAGCGAATCCTTAACAGCACCACCAGCCGAAGTACAAAATGGTCTCCATTTGAATTATTAGTTGGTATAACAATGAGAAATAAAGAAGACATTCACATACGAAACTTACTAATGGAAGAAGTAATGGAAGAATTGCAAGAACAGAGAAATCTATTACGGCAAGATGCGAAAAGAAACATCCAAAAGATCCAGGCAGAGAACAAGAAGACGTACGATAAGAAACGCAAGAAAGCCCCAGTGTACCAGAAAGGAGACTTGGTGGTTATTCAAAGGACACAATTCGGGACAGGTTTAAAACTAAGACCTAAGTTTTTAGGACCATACCGAGTAGTCAAAGCAAATGCTAAGGATAGGTATGAGTTAGAAAAAATAGGTTCTCATGAAGGTCCTAACCGAACAACCTCATCCGCGGATTTAATGAAATTTTATTCGCCAGGGTGAAAAATAAGCAGTTATCATTTATAGAATTTTATTGTATAATGTGAGTCTTATTTTAATGTTACTTTTGTATTTTTTTTCTTTTGGTAAATATAAAATATTAGCCATTTGCAGATGATATTTTCAATTTAGATTAATATAATGAACATTTTTGCTTATAGCAATAGAGACTTTAACTTGCTTATATTTTAATTATTATACTTGTGAAAATATTTCATTTTTATCATTGTCTCATTTTGTAATTGTTTGAAATTATGATAATCACTGAGGCCAGTGATTTGCAGGATGGCCGAGTCTGTAGGATTATATTTTCGTAATAACATATGTCAATAGATGGCAGCATCGAGCAGACTCGTGTTGATTGTAGATGTAAGAGAAACATCTGTGAAAGTAAGGCACTCTGCTAATTGAACTCCGAGAGGATAGGCCGCGAATTTGTTTTCTCCCGAAATGGAGACAAAGAAACTACTACGCAGTTAGTAGGTCAGCCATGATGCTGCTGTCTACTTATTTCATTTAAACATGTAAATATTGTAAATAGTAAGTTAGATATAACCTAATAGTTCTTAATAATATTTTAATACTTTCTTTAATAAATTAATTTTGTTTCAATTATGGCCCATCATCTCTTTTTAAATACATCATTACCCCTAGACACCGTCCCCCACATATATTTGATTCAAATGTTACAATTATATTATAAAAAAACCATTTGAATCAAACGTCTTATTAGTAACGTAAGCTAATATCTCTAACACATTAATAAATTAACAGCATTGGTTATCTTTATTATTAATTACATGGTATATGAAAACGAAATAAAAAATAAATATTCTTCATTTAAAGCAGTTAAAATTATTTTACTCCCTTCGTGCATGATGCCATTATACTAAGATCTATTTCCTTTTCTAATTTCAAATAATCAATATTTTATACATAAGTAAATAAGTAAGGCCATTTTTCAAAATAGCATACATGTGGAGTAACCACATTTCATCAAATTTTTAATGCCCTTTAGCTTATCAATTTCCAATCATTGTTGCCCTAAAAGAAATTGTTTGTTCGCTTTAATTAATCATTGATTAATTGATATTTATAGCTTTCTCATCTACGTATTTCCTCCTTCCTTTTAAGAAACTCTCTCACAATTTTGTGGAAGATGTTATACTTAAATTATAAGGTTATGTATATATATATATATATATATATATATATATATATATATATATATATATATATATATATATATATATATATATATATATATATATATATATATATATATATATATATATATATATATGCTCACAGAAATTAGAAACTTTTCTGTTCATGATCCAGCATTTTTGAACATAATTTTTCAAAACATTTTTGGAAGCCTCTACGCATATTGAATGTAATTTTTCTGTTATTATATTCTCGATTATAAAAAATTGGGGAAAAATCATTGAATTTACAAACTAACGAACAGTTTTCATAAAGGTATCCAAACTCATTCTGATTATACACATATGTTGGTCACAAAAATTTCCCTTCCAATTATATTCTTATTCTTGTATTGGAAAATAATTGGAACAATGCCTTACTACATTAATTGTGATTTATATTTTTCCACAATAAAAAGACGTTCTTAAATTATTAAATTATCCAGTGCTTAATATTAATTGCTTTCACATGTAATAAGAATTGAATATTTATTCATATTAAAATTTTCTGAAAACAATTTACAAATGTTATCAATTTTATCCAAACAAACAAATCTTTAATGAGATTTGTTTCAACTAGCTGAGAATGTTTTCACATTCTCAGCTACTAATTGAAGATAAGAAAAATAAAAATTCTTAGAAAAATATTTCCTATTCATTACCCAACTAATTTATATTGTTTATTGCTGCTTTTATATTCATTTTAAATTACGTCAAATTAATAAGAGTTCCTTGTAATGTATTTTAGTCATTGTTTCATGAATATGTAATTTATTTAACAAATTTGTTTTACAATCCTTATATTTCTGAATCCTGTAAAATATGTTACTTCTTCGTCATTTCATTATGTCCTTCTTTAAACTCTAATATTTCAATTTCGAAATATTTTCTTAAACGTACTAGGCATTTTAAACTTTGGTTCGTAGAGAATTCATATCAAATATTTGTAACTAGAAAATAATTATAAATTAGCAATTCCAATTCTTATCAAAAGTAAGCAAACATCAGTTATTGTAGACAGATGCGTGTTTGATGGTAGTTAAAGAATGACCCTTCGCTAAACTTATTTTTAAGAAACAATCTTTTTATTAAAAAACATAAATTTTATGAAATAAATTTTAGAAAAACTTTATTTATCTATTTTTCATAAAATAAGATTCTTATTAAACATTAAAATGGAGTGTCTTTCAACTATTTCATGATTTAAATTAATGTTTTTGTGCTTATTACAATAAAAGGATAATATATGTGTATGTTAAATTGCACGTAGATGGCACATTTGTAAGTAAATGTAATTTGTTCTTTTTTATCTTAAAGTGTTTTGTAAGTGGCAACCTCTTTTTCGTCACTCTTGTTTATAAGCAACGCAATTTATGTTCTGTATCACATTAAGCTTTAATAAACAACCTACAGTTCACTGCAAATTGGATTTCTCGCATATTTATTGCTTACGCACAAACATTATACGAAATGTTTAATTAAAATGAACAACATTTAAACAATTAAGACCTTGTATTATATTTTCCATTATTTCAACAATTCTCAGAAAAGAAACAGTACACAAAAAATATTAAAAAAATTAAACTTTCATTATCTATAACATCAATTAAACTGATTTATCTTACGCATTTATTTGTTATTATATTAAAATATTTTTTATGAAAAGAAAAATTAAACATTCAAAATCAGATAACATGAATTAAATTGATTAATCTTATGCATTTATTTGTTATTAAAATAACAAATTTATATAATCAAAGAGAATTAAAATTCTATAAACAATTTATTAAATTAATAAGAGAGTTATAAACTATTTTTCACTAGTAAAAGTGTTTACTTAAGCAGAAGAAAAATAATATTAATACTTTAAATACATCTAAGTTAAATTTGCATTTTTACAAAAATTTTTGTACACTGTGAAACATTTCAGTGGTTTTAATGCAGTTTAAAAATTAATTGTATATCTTTTACAAATATGCATTGATATTAAAAATATTATTAAGCAATTTCGTACAAAAATTCCGAATTCTTCAGAATAGAACGTTTCATATTTTATGCATAAAATGAACCCCTTTGGCGTTAAAACGTAAAATTAAGTTGATTTAATTTATATTCTAGTTTTTCAAAACATTGATGCAAAGTTTTCTATAATTTTAATTTGATAACAAATAATTTATTTTAATTTCATAGCAAAAACACTTAAATTGACAACAAACACTTTATAATTTAAATAAAAAAACTACCATTTATTGAAAACAGTGCCAGAATTAAAGTTGTTTGGTTATTATTATCTACAAAAGAAGTACTATATAAAAATGTTTAATGCATATAAAAGTGATATTTACATTTTCCAGAAAAAAATATTATTTTGGTTACATGATATATAATCTAAAGCAAATGTTAATATATAAGCAGTTGTATACCAATATATTTAACCAATATATGTATCTATTACAAAATAACGTCATTAATCGATATCTTATCCAAAAAAAACTATTGCACTGGGATTATCTTTCTACATTAAAATGGGTGTAGAGTTTAACGTTCTTTAAGAAACGAAATGTGACGTTTGTGGAGAGATTCCAACTCGGCTGATGACTGCATTCCTTGATCATGGTTAAACTTATAAAAAAGTTATAAATTTATTTTAGGTGCATTATGTGTATAAAAATAAGCAAAAATAAAGCAATTAAAAATGTTTAATAAGATATTTCAACAAAATAGAAGTACAATTTAAATAAACATAGAACTTAAATTAATTCAAGGGTAAAAGACGAATTAAGAGAACATAACTCATTGAATAACTCAGGAAAAGAGCAATGATGAATATTTTTATGATAATTTTATACACACATTTTTAGCACAAAGAAAAAATAATTTAATAGGCCTGCTAAGCAATTTTCAGAACTATATTTACAAATATTAATAGACTCTCCACACACATATCACTTTTTATAATTTTATCTTAGGATAAGTACGCCATTCACATTACAATAAATCTCGTATTGTAATGTCAAGAATCATTAATCAAACTTTAGGAAACTAAACGAAAGCAAAGATTTACTCAGTTACAAAGCTCAGTTAAAATTAGAGATAAATATTTTTAAGGATATTCCAAACTATTTGTGACTAATAGCAATAATATTTGAACTTATGCAATATTCTTAAATACCGGAACGCCTTCATTAACTAACTAAGTAATTATAGAGATTTAGAAAAGAAAAACTTTAAACGTTTTGAAAAATACTATTATAGATCATATTTTATAAAATTTAATCAGAATAAAAAATCACGTAACAGTGAAATAAAAACTATGAAGGCATATATGATGTACAATATGTACACACACACATATGTATGTATGTATGTATGTATATATATATATATATATATATATATATATATATATATATATATATATATATATATATAAACCATATTTGTCATCCCATAAGACACGTGCTTTTTATATACACATTTAAAAAAAAACTTTATTACTGTTATCACATTATAATGAATTCACAGTATTTTATGTATAAAGAAATACAAATTCAAAGTAATAATTTTTACTAATACCCGGTCTCTCTCTGCGAATGTTTTTCCTTTTCAATTTCACTTCATAAATTCCACTGGGTTCATATTCTTTGGCAATAATTTGTTTTTGTCTAAACCTATATATATAGCTATTAATTATTAGGATTACAAAAAGTAAAATAAAGCGAAAATTCAATAATACAAAAGAATAAGAAATATTCAATGTAATTAATGAAGAAATAATCTAAAATCATTTTTCTCAATATAAATTTAATTATATAAAAGAGTATTTAATATATTTATCTTAAGAAAAATATTACGAAATACGATAAAGAAAATTTTAATTATTTTAATAGAGTTTCACAATATTCAAAAGAAGCTAAATTAAAACTTCAATAAGTAAAATGTATCGAATTAATAAATATTATTTTTGTATAAAATTTCCTCAGAAAATCTTCTTTGTAAGTTTAATTACTTCACCGATAATAATTATTAAGCGTGATAATATTGACATAAAAACTCTCAATATAAGCTATTTAAGAAATTAATTTAAAATCAACAATAATTTGAGCATGTTTTAATAATAGTGTCTAATTAAATTATTTAATTAAGGATATTTCATACTTTAATTAATTTGTCCCGTAAATGTATGTAATAATAATTAAGTTCAAAAAACTTATATATTCCACTTATATAAGTTTTTTTGTTATAAGTTTTTTCACAAAAAAACTTATATAAGTTTTTTGTTATAAGTTTTTTCACAAAAACTTATATATTTTGAAATTTATAAGTAGTTATAAATTTCAAAAATATTTTTCTCTTAAATAGTATATTATTAGTTATATTATTAAAATTATATTTAAAAAATATAGTATCTTTGTAATAATTGCTTTTAATACACTACTGGCTATTAAAATTGCTACACCAAGAAGGAATGCAAATAACAGAACGATATTTACTGGACACATACATTATAGTGAAAAGAACAAGTGATTAGATTTACAGTAAATTAGGATGTATAGATCTTGAGAAATCAGTACCCAGAGCAGCCACCTCTGGCTGCAATAACAGCATTTATCCGCCTAGGCATGGAGTCAAACAGAGATTGTATGGCATGTACGGGGATCTCAGTCCATGCAGCTTCAACACTATGCCACAGTTCATCGACAGTAGTGGATGGTGAGTGATGGCGTGCCAATCGCTCAGCAACCATTGACCACACGTTCTCAATTGGTGAAGATCAGGAGAACGTGCTGGTCAGGGTTACAGTCGAACCTGTTCTGTATCAAGGAAGTTCAGAACAGTACGGGCAACATGTGGTCGTCCATTATCCTGTTGAAACAAAGCATTAGGGAGGCCTCGAAGATAGGGCAGAGCCACGGGCCTTAACACATCGGAAATGTAACGGTTGCTGTTCAAAGTGCCGGTAATGCGAACAAGAGGTGATCGAGACGTGTATCCAACGGCACCCCATACCATCACTCCAGCAGATGAGCCAGTATGGCGATGTCTAATGCAAGCTGGCAATGCGCGTTCTCCACGATGCCTCCAAACACGGATTCGGCCATCATGGTCCTGTATACAGAACCGAGATTCATCTGTAAAGATGACGTGATGCCATTCCCGCGTCCAGGTTCGTCGCTGATCACACCATTGAAGGCGCTCCTGTCTGTGACGCAGCGTCAATGGTAGCCGAAGCCATGGTCGCCGTGCAGAATATCCATGCTGCTGCAAACGTCGTCGAACTGTTCGAGTAGAAACTTGTTGTCTTGCAAGTGGTTCCATTTCTCGACTCAGGGTTCGTGACGTGGCTGTACGATCCCTTGTGACCATGCGGATAAGATGTCTGTCTTCTTTGCTGTTAGTGAGGGGGGGTCGCTGAGATCCTACATGACGTTCCGTATGATTGTCTTGAACCCATCGATTCCATATTCTACTAACAGTCATGGGGTCTCGACCGACGCGAGCAGCAATATTGCGGTACGATAAACCGTAATCCCGGTAGGCTATAATCCTTCCTCGATCAAAGTCAGACACGTGCTGATAGGCATTTCTTGATCTTACACGAGGCATTACAACAACTTTCTTTGCCGAAAACAACGTTAAAATGGAAATTGAGTATGAGAAAACTGCTGTCAAATTTCTGGTTTTATACGCATTGTAGATGTCGCTACTGTTGCCTGCTTTGTATGAATGCGCTGAAAATCTAATCTTTTGCATATCACAGCAAATTCTTCCAGTCATGCAAATTTCACGTGTGTGGTGTGCCACTTTCCTGGTGTAGCAATTTTAATGGCCAGTAGTGTATAATTAATGATCCATAAAATATCTATTGCTAATTTATTTCTCTCTGAAGAAGTGAAAATTTTGACTTTCATCTATTAAAATACTTATTGCCAACATTCATGAAGAAATTAGCAAATGTATATTTTCGCTTTAACAATAAACGTAAATTAATGTTTCTTTTTTCACTAAAACAAATACTATTAATTTTATATTAACTGATACAAGAAACTTAATATGCTCTATAGAATTATTAAGTCTTTATTATGAGCATTTTATTAAACTATATCAGAATGTACTAAAATTAAATGTAAAGCTAAACATTTCCAAATATTCATGTTAACTTCTAACAATTTAATAAAATGATTTTTATATAAAATGATTTATAATATGCAAAAAAAAAATGGAAAATTATTAAAACAACGTAGGAAATTTGAGAATCAAAATTGTTTTGCTAAAAATTACAAAAATTATTTTAAAACTGAATACATTTTATTGTAAAGTACAATACAATGTAACCTATTTTTTAATAATAAACAAACAAATGCAGTCGACAATTACTGTATGAATATAATTCTTATTCATCAGTTTTAGGATGAAAGAGTTTTAGATGTTGTAAATAATTGTAATCAACTTATATTATCAAAATTATCGATATAAAATAAGTTTTTAGTTTAACATTTATCTATTTATAATAATATATCAAGTGCCTAGTACCTTGATACAAAATTTAAACATAGTTTCTTATATGATTTCTTAGATTTAAAATTTTATAGTAAAGTACGATTTAGTGTAGTGTTACAATAAATATAGATATAACCCACAAAATACTAAATATAACTAACAATTTATAAAAATAATGGCAAACTTTTTTGAAAGGTTGAATAATACATTGACTTTGCATTATTAAGTCTTAAAGTGTATTCTTAAATCCAAAGATAACATAGACATCCCCTTATGGTCCTTCTAGTTAGAATCTGTGCAATCATTATAATGTTGTAAAAGAAGACTTGATTTTTAAAAATGAAAAGCATACTTTTCGACGAGAGAAATACAGATAATTATATTATCAGTTAATTTGATGCAAGAAAATTAGTCATTTTTCTGACACATTTTTTGAACATCCCGCTGTGGATTGACTAATTGATTAAAGTTGTAATAAGACATTTGACTTCTGAAAGTACCTGTCTTTTGGGGGTGTTTTTCTTAAATAGCGGATCGTATTCACTTATCGGGTAAAAGAAACCTGGATTCCAAAGCACTCATCCCGAAAAATATGCAAGCACATTATAAATCAATAATAGTTCAACAATGGCTAGGATCGAACCCGGGTACATTTCTCTTTGATCATCGAAGCTCGACAGTTAGGCCATTATGAGCCCGAATTCCTTAACACTTAATAATTTTTTAAAATGTCGTTTTTTAATCGGTTTATGAAAAAGATTACCAGGTTGGTTTGTTGGTTAGGGTTCCTAACGCAAGGTTCTAAAAAGATAGGATGCGCCAAATCTAAGTTTCATGAAAGTAAAATATGTATATTTCTAATATCATTAGTTTTGGAAAACCCAATCAACATTAAAACCAAAAAAAAATATATGCCTATAATAAATTTAAAAATTATAAATATAAAGTATAATACAAATGTTTAACATATAAATCTTAAAATTAAATACATTTTATGAAACCTATTGCCTTGTTAGGCTAAAGGTTTTTGTGTGGAGGTTCCCCCCCCCAAATCAATCATGTTTAAAATGACGCAAATTAAAAATGCATAACGATATAGGTTAAAATCTGGAATTGAAAGTAAAATACGATGAACAGTAAATGCTTCATCACACATTCTACTCGAAGGATATCGTTTCCTTAAAACAAATTGTGCGTGAAATGTGTTTGTCCGATGTGAAGGCGAGACAGTCGAACATCATTCGTAATGGTAAAACTATTAATGAGGTGACCTATGGACATACGGCTTACAATTTATTAGTGACCTGCATGTTCTATGTCTCTTACCAAAGAAAAAAATTACCAGAGTTATTTGTATAAGAGGCAATTTAAGCCAAGGTGATAAAGAGTTCGATACAAAAAATCCTCCTAACTCAAATGAGTATTAGCAACTGACATAAGCAAAATTATTAAAATAAGTATTTATTATAATTAACAATAAGTATTTATTAAAATTATTGATACAAACAGAATATAAATTTATCAATTACTGAATTATCTGATGACCATGGAGAAACAAATGTATAATATATATTGTCCTCAAATTCATTTAAACAGTACTTATTGAGAATAAACAATCTTCCTATTAATTGCGAAGAAAGAGAAGGTGCATTTTTATGTTTTCATGTACCTCAACAGGGACGTATCATACCTGCCTGGCAACAATTTGTAATTACAATTTTTCTATCGCAGACTGAATTATTACTTTTTAAGAACAACAAATAATTATAATACAACAGATAAATGTTCAATTTTTGAAAAATATAGACTCAAATTATTAAATATTAAAAATATACTTTTAATAAAAACGAATTTAGAACAGCAAAAAAATAATTTTTATTTTTTTGTTGCTCTAAATTCGATAATGTTACTTTAATAGAAAATTACATTATCCAGTTTTAATTTTAAAATGCTCAAATTAGCTCAGTAATTTTATTATTTACTCGTAATTATTAAAAACCTAAATAAAATTTAGTAAAGTTAAATAACCACAGTTATGCATTATAACTGATTGGTGTCCTTTAGTAAAATCCTTTAAATAGTCTATGCTTTTCTAGAAATAGAAACAGGAATATAGATTAAAATTGTTTTGCAAGAAATAATATTCTAAATATTTTTTATCAATTTCTTGGTTTTTGAAATGAAACTCTTATGCATGTTAAAATTTGTATGTTGTATTTCAGATTTTTCTGCTTTATTCATTGTTAAATTAATTGTTTATTTCAGTTATTAGTAATAGTTTTCAGATTACTTTATTTAAAAAACCAATTTTTTACATGGGATACATCAACTATATAAACAGTTTCGTAAATTTCCCATTCCCTAGTACATTCATCCAGCATTTTTAAGGCTATTTTACATTACTTTATGTAAGTTTTTAAATTCACAAAAACTCTCAAAACGACCATCAATTCAAACCTATTCATCTTATATTATATTTGATTTTTTCTTGATATACATATTTTTGATATAATATTTTTGTTAAAATATTTTACGAACAAAATAATTTAGATCTGCATATTAAAACCGTATCTGTTATTTCCTTAATTTCATTTTATAAAGTATTTTTACAGTTAATAATTATTAATTTTTTATAAAAACATGTTTTAACTTACAAACAAGTTTTACAAAATGCGAAAGACCTAATTTTAACACAACCTACAATTAACAATACAGATTTAGAAGTAAGTGATGAATACGTACTTATAATCTAGTGTTATCTAGTGTTAAACTAGTTAAGAATTTGGAGAAAAATTTTAGCTATCAAAAAATAACTGAAAATATTCAAGGTTTCAAAGTTCGAAAATTACTTATATATTACTCCTAATTTTTATTTATTTAAAAATTTCTCATTTGACATACTTCAATTCTCTTGTCTTAAGGCCGGGAATTAATTTCTTTAATAATATTAAAACTTAATTAATCTAATAAAAATAATATTACTTATAATGCTTTAATTTACTAAAGCGAAATAAAATTACTTTGTGTAACACTAAAGAAGTCAAATACTTTTGCTCATTTTAAATAAAGAAATTTTCAAATAAACGGTTAAAAAAATAGTGGATATAAATAATCTCTCAGATATCTTATATTATTTTATTTTTAAGTTCTTTTAAGGGTTGACTTATCTTTCTAGGTAGCTCATCTGCAGATATTCATTTGAAAAATTAAAGGAAATATTCTTCCATATGTAACTAAAGTGGTGCTTACATATGCTGTCACATTCTTTAGATTTTATTCAGAATTTGTGTTATAATTTATATATACAGATTTATAAAATAAATAATAACTTTGAAATTGCTTTCGAAAATTGCCTAATGTTTCTCAAAAACACTTGCATTCATTATAACTTCCTTTCAAAAATCTAACATTTATCGTCACTTTTGTATACCATGTACCGCACTAAAGTGCGGTATATATAGAAAATAGCAAAATCTTCAATAAATTGAAGATTTTGCTATTTTTCATTTGTATTGTCATGCTACGTAATTCTTTTTTCTAAGTTTGAAATGGTCATTAAAATTGTGTCTCAAGAAAGAAATACATAACATAGAAAGGCAACATATGTTATTACGTTTTCATAGGTTCAAAAAATGTCATTATAAAAGCAGAAAGTCCTAACAACAATAACATTGCATTAGCATATAAATTTGAACAGAGATAAAATGGCAACCATAGAGTATGGCAACCCACGCAATTTCAACTTTATATCATAATTAGCCATTCCAGTCTGGCGAGTACTGTTGTATCAGTCACTTAATTTTCATTGATCTAAGACACATACATATAAAAAGATGGATAGATAAAAAACAGATGGATTCAATAGTAAGTAGTTAGCTAAGTAGATGGGTAGACAAATGAATAAATAGGCAGATAGAAAGAGATGTAATTATAAGATATGTTTACAAAAACTTCAGGATATTCAACAGTCATTTCCTAAAAGTGTTTTGCAATTTATCATCCAGTTTGACATCGATGTAAATAGCAATATCCAAAGGCAATAATGATCACTATATAACATAATATGCTATTTTTAGAATATATTATATCTATTCCAAACGTAAAAAGTCGATTTAAAAGGCGTGTTACATGATTATATTTTCCATATTCGACAGAAACTGCATACCCGCTGACAGAAAATGTAATACTATTGCAATTCATAAGACTTAGAACTGAAATGAACTGATATTTAACCTGTAAAGAGGCAAATTCATAATTCATGGTGAAGATAATAAATCAAGTCATAAATTTAAACTAAAATCTTCAAAGTCTATTTAGAACATTAAATGAGTTTCGTTCCATGCAAATTTATTCCCCGCTGCGTACAATTCTGATTTATCTTCATAACTAAAACACTACAACTACTTATCTTGAATTACGTTGCAGTATATAAAACCATTTTCTATTTATATAAAGATTAAAAACTATAACTGAGTATCTCAGATTAAAATTACAGAAATTTTCTTAATTTAGTAAAACATTCATTTTCTTAAACTATTAAAACAAATCCATTTAATAAGTTTTAAGTATCTAAAACCCATTTGTCTGGATATAATGGTATAAAGTATGGTCTGGGAATATAATGAAAATGTATTCACAATTAAAGAAACACTGTACAAAAAAATAACATCTACTAATTGTAATAACTTCTACCGAAATATTAAAAATCATTTTTAATTTGTATCGTATGTTTAGTATTAAAACAATTGCAAAACAATTTATACCGAAATAGGACATGAATTTCTGATAGCATAATAATGATTTAAATATTTTACAACAAATTATGGAAAACAAAACAAACAATTTTCTGAATCAAATTATTCAAAGTAAAAAATACTATAGATTTAGAAAATGATTGACTAATTCAAGCACTTTAAATCAACCATCTTTAAAATAAATATTAATAGTTTTAAATGCTCTAAGTTTAAAATTGCACTGTATTGTTTAAAAAGAAGAATTTGATTAGATAAACATTATGATTAATGCAAATAAAAAATGAAGTACATTAAATCAAAATTAGAGATAAAATCTATACAATTAAGTATAATTCAAATTTTCATTTTTTCTTAATTTCTCCTTTTTATTTTATTTTATGAAATATTTTATAAGAGAAAAAGTAAAATATAGCATGTAAATTAAATAGTAAAATTTTAGCTCAAATTTTGATATAAATGCAATTACTAAAATATATTGTGTGTTAAAACTATTCAATTCATGTTGGATGACTTAATATATCCATGTTGTTTAAATATTAAATTCCTTGTAAATAAGCACCAAATTATGTAAGCAAAGTTGTGCCTAAAATTCTACTGTCATAAAATTTCTAATGACATTCTAAATACAAGATAACATGAGATTTAGGTCAATAATTAATAATACATTAACGTAAATTAATGGTTTTGCATAAAATATGCAATATAAAGAAAGTCGGTAACTTGAAACACAAATTAATATTTCATTCTATATTCTATTTGTAAAATAATTTGTTTAGCACAATTTTTCTACTGTATTATCATACTTATTAAAGACAAATGTCAATAAATATTTTGGTTAATGATTACCGATAATTATTTTAAAAACACAAATTGTGTTGTATAAATTTTTGTTAACTTAATAAGGGAAACATTTAACAAGCTTGCAAAATAAAGCCGTATGGAATTTAGAATGGCATGATATATAATTACGATGATTAGAAAAAAGTATTAAAAGAAATACTTTCAAAATACATACTTTTAAAGGTTTTTATTATTAAGATTAATAATTTTTTTTCTCGAAACTTATAGTAAAATTTTGCATGCTCCGTTTTCTTGATATCTAGTTTTTTTTCTTTGTGTGAGATTTATTTCAAAATGCAGGCCCGTCAATAAAACCGCTGTTTAGACTTCGATTTTTTCAAATTATACTTCGAGACGTATTTTTACGGATGATTTTGTCAGTCATTCAAAATGCAAACATTTTCATAGGGGATAGAAAGCATTTAATAAAATATAATTATATAATAACAGATATTTTCTGTTTTTTACCTATATATTTTTTTACGTATAAAATTATAGAAAACACTTTTTGACATGAATTAAAATATAAAAATATTTGTAAGATTAAAACAAGTAGAAATATTTTCATTAATAAGTACAAGTTCATTAGTAAAACAAGTGGTAATATATTTCTCCTTCATGTAACATGGTACAAATGATATAATTAATTAGATAAAAATTAAATGAAAACTAAAAAAAATTATTTTCTATTTGAATAAAAAATAAGTTTAATTATTAGTTTGAAAATATCAAATGTCTACTCATTGCTGATCATTAAAATACGCCTAATTTTTTTTCACACGCCTTTCTTCACAATTTAATTATTACACCTCTTTTCATGTAACTTAAGATATCATTATACAAATATTAACTATAATGAAACTCAAAGTAAATCAATTAATCTTTTATAATTTTTAAAAGTATGGTTGTGTAAAACAATATTATGATAAGGAAATCTTAAATTTGCTTTAAAAATAATTTGTTTAATAAAAATTTTAAGAGAGAATAAAAAAAAAGTGTGAAAAAGCAAAAGACAAAAAAGATTGATAATCTTTTGTGATGTGCTTGCATTTGAGAAAAATTAAAAAGACAATTTCTTTTTATAAAAATTTAAATTCTGTTCTAAATGATATACTATTAAAATATATTTTGCAAAGTATCAAAATATTACTTAGTTATTCTCTCAAAAAAATAAAGATTTCATTTTATTTTCTGATTTGATTAAATTTCTTATTTCATTGCATTGTAAATTTCAAAAGGATTTTCACTTGATGCATTATATTTTAAATATAATGTTTAAATTCCCAATAAAATGACCTAACCGCATATAATAAAATATTCAGTAAATTTCTAAACGTAGTAGAAGATAAAATTGACTTAAAATATATTTCTTTTTTCTGGAAGTTTTAATAGCTAATAACATAAAATCGTTATTTTTAACATTTTTATAAATTATCACTAGTAACCGCTCATATTGGTTATTGTTGTACTTTTTCAAGGGTAAAATTCATTTCCTAAAAATTTTACCATTATCTCTTCACACTAACGCATATTCATAGATATAAGTATACCATATATAGAATTTAAATAATTTAAGACTTTTTTAAGAAAACAGATTATATTTATCTCGTCCAACGGATAAAATTTAACACAAGAAATAATATAAAAAGCCATTAGTTTTTGTAATTTTTATTAAAAATATTAAATTTATCAAAATCTCGAGTTCCAAAAGCATAGAATTAAAAACCTTAAGATACTTATTAAGGAATTACTTGCTTTCATTTGACTTGCTTTTTAGGAAATATACTAAATCTAAATCATTATAGTTAAATAATTGTTATATCAGATGAGCTATTAGATGTAAAACACAAAAATGTGTAAACGAATATGAAAAATTGTAATTTAAAACTCTATTGTTGTTTTTCGGTATTTACTCTCACAGATTATTTTCAGCCACTTAAAAGGAATCAAAAAATCGAAATCCTTATAGGATTTTACACTTAGAGATAAAAATAAAACTTACAAAATCCAATACTTTTTAAGATTTCTTTGAAAGATTCTTTTCATTGATAGACAGTAATGGAAAACTATTAAGCTATCAGGAAATCCATATCATTCGATTATTTATTTCAAAATAAAGATTTCCAAATCAAACTTTTTCTTTTTTAACATACAATTTACCTTTATATTTGAAAAATATACAATCAACATTAATTTATTACATTTTATCAAGCTATCTTCCAAAATGTAATTAAAAAAGAATTAAAAAGGAAAAATAACTTTATTTACATCTATAATTAAACATGATCTAACTTTTTACTGAAGAAGAAAGTTTGGTTTGGTTCCAAATAAATTTTGGGTAATATAAGATTTTAGTTTAATTTTTTGATTTTTAATAAATTGATGATTATTAAAAAATATATATAGTTTATTTTTCATGAAATTAATTGGATTATCAATAATATATGATTTAAAATTATTTAATTCCCTTAAAGAGCTTTTATAATTGTTTTAAATAGTTCTAGTTAGAATGACTTACAAGATTGAAACTGTTAGTAATTATACTGTTGTTGATAACTGCATTTAATTCTCTCCTTTTATCTTCATTTTTAAAATTTGTCTTTTGTAATTAAATATGAAGTCTTTGTTTCTTATACCTTTAACAATATGAATAAATAATGGTTTTATTACGTTTATTTGTTTTAGAGGTTTTTAATAGCATTTTCTTTTTTCAAGCAATTTTATTATTTTACTTCTTTCAAATAAAAAAATAAACGAAAACAAACTGCCATATACATGAGATGTAAAATTAATTTAAATATCATAATTTCCTTATATTTCTGAAAATTATATTTGCCATTTTTATTCATAAGTATGTCTAGTTAAAATCTGCTTTCTTAACATAATATAAGAAATGAATATCAAATGCTCTTAAAATAATAAAAAATTACAGAGCCTATTATAAAATAAATAATTTATACAAGCTCACCGTTTTATAATACTAAATTCCATTACTTATAAAAAATATTTTTATTGAGGGTCACTTTACTTTTACTTTTAGAGAGATTGTTTTGTCTTAGGTTTTTTAGACATTACTACACGTAAAATAATTTACACATAATATTGTATAATAAATAAACTCTAACAGCGTATTTTTACAGTAATATTTATGGTTTCAAAAATATCATTATGATTATGATTCCTATATTTATCAAACATCTTAAATCTCTTTATATTTATGAAATATTAATAAACTATTTGTTCATTATTTATCAAATTAAATAATTTAAATAAATTTTTACTATGGAATGAGAAATAATTTTACAAAAATATTTTTCATACTTAAAAACTGCTTTATGAAATGTAAAAGCATTGTATAAGCTGTCATTAATTGAGCAATTAAGCTTCTAAAATGAACAATTTTTGGATAAACTTCAAGAGTGTACATACTATGAGATTGAATAAAAAGATCCTTAGTGTCTTCCTTTTTGACATTAATCTCTTCATAACTTACGTGTTATGGGAAAGTAAGGTTATGATTTTCTTCACCAACCACCAAATGCTTCAGATAATTTGAATGTGCCATGTGATAAAAGTAGCTAATCAATTTAGCAATTAAGTTTGATGGAATTTTAATGAGAAAGTCACTTTGACAAAAGTATAATGGCAACTTAATCCTCATAATCAAAAATGTAATGACCATTTAGATTCTTGAGAAGTTAAATACCGAATTTTTTAAAATTAACTAGAAAATGTCCAACGTATTTTTAAAAATTTTACTGATAAAATATTATAAAACTATGTACTGTAAATTATTCGTTAAACAATTATTAAAATATTATTGTAAGGTGATACACACTATCTCATGCGTATTTGTTTGGGCCTATATTTTCTATATAATATATTTCTTACTATATTTTCTACTACATTTCTTATTTAAGTCAAGAAATGTTTTTTTCTTCTCAAAGAAATCGTTAAAAGTTTATTTTCTTCGGTACTATTAAACTAACTTAAATACATAAAAATGTACCTTCGAGTGCATGAAAACCAACAACGTAAAAGTATCTTACAGACTGGCAACTCTCTTCATGTTTAAGGGAATTCTTTCAGCTAAATTATATATAAAGGCTTAAAAACTTCACTATAAGTCTTCGTTATTTAATACCTAAATTGTCTCCGTTAATTTTATAAGATAGTATGATGATCCTATGAGCACACACTGCTTATTTACCACGTCATCCTCATTCCGTGCAAGAGTTATGTTCTCACATTTGATACCATCTCTTTTTTGCTAAGAGTGAAATATTTAGCATTTAAATAGCATATACTTATGGTGCTTATAGCGTCACAGATGAAAGTGATTAATTAAAAAATGATATTTACACTACATCATATATGCCCCTTCATTTTATTTGTATGTATTAAGTATAAAATTATGTATTAAATCGCACATATTAATTTACTCAAATGTCCAATTTTTAATGAAGACATGACCTATAATATCTTCACAATTCTATACAAAATATTATTAAATACGAAATATTAATTTTATTGCAATAAAATATAATAAGGTATATAATTAAATCATAACATGTCAAAGAGAACAAGAGTATGAAACATAATAAAATACCGGAAATGTAATTTTTTACAAAACTACGTAGGAATAAATAAACGTAAAATTTGTTTGCGTATTTATATAAAAAGTTGGTATAACCAATCATTCATATCACATATAAAAATAAACATAATGTTTGTAAAAATTATTAATTACTCATTTAATATAATACTTTGTCGAGCGAGAAAACTATTTGTAAAATTTCATAAAGGTAATCAGTAATAAGATAAATTTGCTTTAAGTTGGAAATGTATAAAAATAATTAAGAATTTTGTGATGTTTTTGTACCATGGGAATAATATAATTAAAACAAATTATTTTTAAATATTCTAAAAAATGATTATAATTATATAAAAATGAATTCTATATGAGCAGAAACAAAATATGATGATGTTTCAACTTCATAATGAGATAAATCCAATGTATTGAATGTTTTTATTAACTTTCAGTGTCATTCTTATTTTTTCTTAAAGTAAGCAAATTTTTTTGCGACTTACAAAATCAATAAAATATTATTGTTTTCATTTTATCTTAAATATAAATGTACTTTATTTAAATGCTTAACACTAATAAAAATACTTATATGCAATTCCATAAAAAAATGAGATCAGTGAAAAAAAACAATAAAATTTTGAAAAATTTGAAACTCGCTTATTTCTACGTTACAGCTTAGGAAGGCATTGTCTAAATATAAAAACTACAACATTGTAACACGAATAGTAAATAAATCTAAATAATATCAAATATGTACTTTTATCAGCTTTCAATTAAAATATTTAAAAAGATAATTTTGAATGAAACAATTGAATTCTTAAAGAATTCTATATGATTTGATTAGACAAAGAAACCCTTTTGGATATGGTTTCTGAATAACAATAAATACTTATTTCCGAGTTGGGATTTAAACCTACGAGCATTAAATTAGAGGTTTAAGAACAAATCATATATTGCTCTACTGGTTAATATTTCAGGGAACAGAAATATGCCAAATAATAATTTATTAAAATAAAATTGATATAGAATCTGTTAAAATAATAAAATATTTATGAAATTTTTACTACTTGATATAAGGAATTTAATTATTAAATAATAAAATATATTATGAGAAAACTACTGTTCGTTAAGTAAAAAATGAAAAAGTGACTGAAAATACTGTAAGAAAAAAATAATCGGAAAGTTAAATTGCATTAACTGTATATTGCATTTTTGTTGTTGTTATTTAGGACACATGGACAAGGCAAGCTTGCTATCTGACTTTTATGCGTGTTAAATTAAGTCAGAAGGGCGTGTTTTTCGCTTAATCAGAGTACCACCAAGTTGAAAGTAAATCTCTAATCAAGGAATCCTCCGATAGGTGGCGCCATCACGGTATCCACTCCCTTGGGTTGCATTGGGAAACGAACCCAACCCTTCCGGACGGAATGCCGAGGCCCTAACCAATAGACTATCACTGTACACTTTATAACTATAACTATGGCACCTTACATTTAATTAATTATTAAATAAAAGTCTTGTTTATTTATTTATCTATGTATCTATCTATCTATCTATCTATATATATATATATATATATATATATATATATATATATATATATTAATATATATATATATATATATATATATATATATATATATATATATATATATATATATATATATATTAATATATATATATATATATATATATATATATATATATATATATATATATATATATATATATATTAATATATATATATATATTAATATATATATATATATATATATATATATATATATATATATATATATATATATATATATATATATATATATATATATATATATATATATATATATATATATATATATATATATATATATATATATATATATATATATATATATATATATATATATATATATATATATATATATATATATATATATATATATATATATATATATATAAATTTTAAAAATCTTCATCACCACAAACATAAATAACATAAATAAAATTTAAAATTTTCTTCCTGTATGCTATTAATATGGTAAGTACTTTAAGCTAATTATTGGAGAAAAGTAAATGGAAAAGGCTTGAATATTTTCATTCATGGTCATGTGTTCTATTAAATCAATAGTATAGGTTTAAGGAGTATTTTATTTTATAGATTTTTTCAGTGAGTCATTTTTCAAATAGATTGATATGAAAGTGAATATGATTATTTTCCAGAAATTTTCTCCACTTGTCTATAAGCTTAAAAAACTAAGCACATTAAGAAGAAAATCATTTGTCTGGAATACAGTAACATGGCCTTTTGAAACCTTTATAGCATACTCTTTTTATTTATTTATTCTTTATAACTATTAGGCGCTATCACATTTAATGACCCCTAAAATCTATCTAAAGTAAAAACATTAGTGCATCCAACTTCTAAAAAAATTTTTATCCATCAATCTTTTTGTCAAACTCTTGAAATCCCTTACTACAATCCAAAAAAGATAAGAGAGTTTCCACTCTATATATTATATAATACTAATTTTTAATGTTAAAAAATGTTTATAAATAAATTTTAAAGATAAAATAAAAAATCCAAAATTAAAATTTATTAAGTCTTTAATTTTAAAGTTTCTATGATTATTTTTCAACATTATAAGTATTTTAGATTTCATTTCGGAATAAATTATTTTAATCAAACAAATGGAATGCTATGTATTTAAATATTACAGTTTACTTTTATATGATAGCTAAAGTTAAAATTTAATTGAAATGTTATTCTAAGATTTTGCAATGGAGGTTCTTAGCTCTGAATATACCATCTACTCTCAGTCAATTATGAACGCATTCAAACCAAATTAGTTAATTTAAACACAATGCATGTTTAAAGAACCATAAGCATAAATACTTGCACATTTCCATATAAATGAGAAATTTAATAATTTATCATTTCAGCACATATCATTTCACATTTTAGTACTTAATTAGTTGTTTATTTGGTCTGGTTTTCCGCAATATTTGTGAATTTATAATTAGTCCAATTCGCTTTTCAGTGCCTTTTAACTATTTAATGTACAATTTTAATCATACATTTCAATTTATGTGATATTAAATATAGTTTAATACTCATGACAATATTCACAATGAACTTCTATTAAAATTTTGCTATCAAAGATGGCTGTTTATAAAATAAATTTATTTTATCCGATCAACTAACTTACTTGTTTTGATGAAACTAATCTGTTTTAAAAGTGTATAATTTAATACCTCAAATAAATTTAAAAAATTTTAAAAAAATTGTGCAATTCACAAAAAAGAGAAAAAAAGTCAAAAAGTTAAAAAATATTCATAGATCATTTTCTTAAATTACAAAGTTGCTAAATATTAATCTGAGTGATATCTATTTATTTTTCTAACTGTTAAATCAGATCGTTACTTTTATTTACAGTATTGATTACTAATCATTGAAATAATTTGTGCTTCGATTTCTAAGCAACATCATGTTAGTTTAGTATTAATATCATAAGGATACATCTGCTTAGAAAAAATGAATGTTTCATATATAACTCCATGATTATTTTAAAATATAATTTCAATTTCTAAACTTGTAAAATATATAAATTTTAGCCAAATTCCGAAATCATAAAGAACTGGCCATTAATTTAATTCATAAAACAGTGAAATAACAATATTCAAATTATATCAATAACTAAAAAATATTTTCTAACATAAATTTAAAACTTTAAAACAAATACCACAAAAAATATAACTAAATTCTTTAATTTCTTTTTAATAATAAGTCTCCACTAGTTGTAAGGTACTTATTTAAATTACGATGACATAAGTTAAAAATGAATTCGAATATTTAAATATTAAAGATTTAAAATTTGCGTAATTTTTGTCAACAAAAAATAAAATATTTTTCAAATTGAAACAAAATCCTCACATTTCCTTAGATTAACAATAATAACGAACAATAGAAAAGGATATTTAAGAAAAGTCTTCATTTAAAATAATTTCTCTTATTCATAGTGTAATTAGAACAAGAACCAATTTCATACACATTTGTAAAACTCTTTTATTAAAAGTTACATTTATTTTCCAAAAAAGAATAACAAAAAATATTTTTCGTATATATCAAAAGAATATTAAAAACGCTCAATTAGATCAGAAAACTTAATACAAGAAACTATTTTGTTTGCTTAAGAAAACAAAAAAAAACTACCAAAATAATTAATATGCTTTTAAAACTAAAATACATTCATAATAATTTCACAATTTGAACTTAGATTATATAACAAATTTCAGTAAAAGATGCACTAAAATATTCTAACAGTAAAATACTAATTAAGTAAAATCCTACTTCCTTCCAAATTCTCTCCTGAAATGCGAAGTGCTTTAAATGACAATAATAAACACACTTGGAAAATGTTAGTTTGATTTAAAAAGTAAATACATTTAAAAATTTAAAGTTTCTAAGCAATATTAAATTAAGAATATTTGCCAATATTTAGTTAGTATAAATGACTACAATAAAGTGATGTTCATATTTAAACTACAATTTTAAAATATTTAAATTTTTAATGCTATAGAGTTTAAGAAAAATTGCTCCCGTATTCCCTGAGGAAATAAAGTGATAAAATGTATTTATGCTACTTTAATCAGAAATTAATAAACTCCCAAAGGCACACACACTATATATATATATATATATATATATATATATATATATATATATATATATATATATATATATATATATATATATATATATATATATATATATATATATATATATATTTATATATATATATATATATATATATATATATATATATATATATATATATATATATATATATATATATATATATATACACACACACACAAATGTACTAGATAATTTTTATTTCGTGTTTGGTAGAATGCCAGATGTGGAAATATATAGTTTTTTAATATTTAACTAATTTAATTTTAAATGTATTTTATTCTTATTGTTATTGTTAAAAACCGAACAAATTGAAAGTTTCATAAAAAAAATTCAAAATCTGGCGATAGAATTCCCTAGGGGTTTCAAATTAGGATTTTGAGGTTGTTCAATGTATATCCCGGACGCCTGGCATTTATTTCCAATATTTCTTATTTTAGGTACTTAAAGGATTGGATAGAATGTCTGGTATCAAACAGACTATTTTAAATAAGACAGTTGCTTTAGTTGTGAAAAGTACCAAGAATAAAACTAACAATGATTAAATATTCTCAGTTTCTTGTGGCATTTATGTGGAAATAACAGAGTTGAGTAACCTCAACTTCTTAGCATTATATCATTTTTATCCTATTATTTTCATTAATCTCGTTTATGCATGGAATACGTCTCGTGTTACAAACATTTTATATTAAGGCGCTATGTTTCGGATAGCCATATTTTTGCATATGTATGTCTGCTTGTAAAATTATATTGAGTATATTGACATGTTCCTCTTTGAAAATATAGCTCTTGAAATAAAATGTATTTAGGCTTCGAAATTTGGAATTTAAGTTATTAAGATTGGTAATAACATCAACTAAAAATGTTCAATTTACACTCAATAAAATCTAAAATTAAATAAGAATTTACCTTCAAGAAAGTCAGAAAACTTTGTAGCAAAGGTTATGATCATTACATTCAAAATTTATATTTTCTTAATTTTCATTTGCTCGATGCTTTAGCTTAACTTTAAAGACACAAATTTCACATCCAATAACATAATATGCTCCTATTTTAAACTTTTAATACACAATACCTATTACATTTACTGCGCTGATATTTTGTTATGATGCAATCTAAAATATTTATATCTTAAATTGCAATGCCATTGACATTAATTAGAACTGTTGGAACTTTGTAAGTAAAAATGCTTACGAATTATTTAGATATTATTTTACGTTTTCAATTACGCCGGATGTTCTTATTTTACTACGCAAAAATTCATATTTTCAAATTTTTACAAAATATTAAAATCATAATCAATTATAAAGTTTTTTAGAGTACAACACATTAAATATTTCCATTTATTCTACCGAAGCTAAGAAAAAGAAAATCTAAGAATGTGTTACATGTTTCAGTAGATAAGATGCATCCTGAAAGACATCTTCTGTAGGTCTCACAATTGTAGAGCTTCACGTATACCAATTTTATCAAATTTCCTCTCATAGTATTGAAATGCCATGCAAAGTAGAGATTAAAAACTTTCTTTTCCTTCATAAAAATATTTTTTTGCTTTCATTAGTTCTAAGGCAATGTTAATCAACACTTTTTTCATTGTTAAAACTTCATAACTCACTTTAGGAAATACATTTCATAGCTAAGCATTTTTTACAGCCACTTACTCTCTTCGAAGCCTCGACGCAAGTACATATTTTATTTAACAATCATTATAAGTATAATACTTTATATTATATTTCATATCAAGATCGTAACATCCATTATCCGAAAAAATATTACAAACATAGTAAAATGTTTCACTTTCTTGATAAATTTGCTATTGTATATATATATATACATATCTATATATATATCTATATAAATATATATATATATATATATATATATATATATATATATATATATATATATATATATATATATATATATATATATATATATATATTTATTTATTTATTTATTTATTTATTTATTTATTTATTTATTTAAACTGTTTATTTATATATATATATATGTATATATGTATATATATATATATATATATATATATATATATATATATATATATATATATATATATATATATATATATATATATATATATATATATATATATATACATTTCCTCGTGATTTATTAAACGATCACCTACTATCCATACTTCACCTACTATACTACTTTTTGCTTCTTTTTGTTGTTTTATTTTTCATTGTATGTTATAAAAGGAATTTAATAAACATAAATTATAAAACTCGAGAATTATGTAAAAAGAAATTGTCGTTATGTAATTCGCAAAATAAAATAAAAAAAAGAAGCAAGTAAAACGCTCACGCAAAATTCTTCAAAAATCAATACTATGCTGACTTTTTGATCCGTCTAAAAAATCACTTGTAATAATCGATGGTGCTCCACTTTGGTCACAGCTGACATAAATTAAGTAGAGAATCTTATTTTTTGTTATAGAGTTTCATGTAAAAATTACTGTAATTCACAGTTCATAAATATTGCATTAAACGTTTCTTTAGGCTTATTTTACCAATATAATTGTTACTAACTCCTTAAAACTGTTTATTATCTTTTAACTAATTTCAAGAAATATTATGAATTAATAATTCAATTAATAAAAAATGAATACTTAAATAATTCAATTATTTTACATTGAAATACTAAATAAACAGGTTTTATATACATAATATAAATGTAAAATGCTGTTCAAAAAGTTAATGCATTTAATTCACTTTAAATAGAAACTGCAATTTACTGAAATTATTAACAAAGATTTCATATTATTATTAAAAACAATGCTTTAAAATCAAAAAATTATTAATCTCATCTCTCTCTCTCTCTCTCTCTCTCTCTCTCTCTCTCTCTCTCTCTCTCTCTCTCTCTCTCTTATTTCATAAAAAATACACTTTTCGTAGTTACTATTTTTCATTTTATAGAAAATTATTGATTTTACAAAATTGTTAACAATATAATTTTATTCGTTTGAAATATTTCTAAATTTAATAACATAAATCAACTTCATATTTTTACAATGAGCCAAAAAAAATTTTTCTAAACTTTACAAACATTCAATTAATTACAATCTCTAGATTTCAAACAAATAAATCGTCATGAAATTTTCATCTCATCATATGCATAATAATTTATTGATCAGTAAAATAGTGTTCCAAAATCGACTCTCTTATCAATAATTAACAGTATGCGAAAATTAAGAGGAAATTTTTAAAATATTCGATATTAAAATCCTAATTATCTAGATCATTATCACATACATTTCAATAAACATTTAAACCAAAATTAAATAACTAATATAAAAACTGATTTTTATCAAAATTAATATGATATTAATAACTATCTTCTTGTACATGTAAATTAAATCAATTAACGATCAATTTCATTTAACAATTAATAGCACTTTATAAGTAACATTACTATTTATGTAAAAAATTTATACCAGCAATAATTTAAATATGGGAGATTCACATCTCCTTGCATTTAACAAGAAGTCCTATTATTAAGAATCTCATTAAACAGAAACTATAATTTAGAGAATTCCTATGTAGAGAGTTTATATAAAAGTATACAGTGGAATATATTTCAAACAAAAGATTAGAACTATTTTTTATACTAAATAAATATTGATCTAAGAATATTTGAGAATTTATTTAAGCTTTGTTATACAAATTACTGATTAAATGTCCTATAGAACAAAATTCCCAAAGTTATCAACACATTCTTTGTTAAAAAAATCATTTTTAATGTAAAGCTTTTCACAAATAAACAAATATATTAATCTTCTCTTTACAAATATGATGCTTTTTCTAGCAAAATAATAATGATTTTTCCTTTCTTCATGGTATTTTTCTTATCTTCTTTCTTAGCAATTTCCATAACATCCAATATGCTAGATAAAATGCTCGAAAAATCGATATTCTTTAGAACACTTATGTCTGGTATATCTTTCAAAGATTCTTTTCTATCATTAACAATATTTTGGATGTAGTCTTCGTATCTCTATATCTCTGGCTTCGTATATCAGTGTGTGATTACCAAATATTTAAATTTGATTCAATTCATATAAAAAATGTAAATTACTAACATGATAATTTGCATCAAAATATATTTAGAGAGTGATTTTATATCCTGATATTAAATAATTTAAATGAATGTTTTCAATTTTTTAATACGAAAATTTAATCAAAGATAATGAATATTGTGCAACATTTGAAAATTCACTAATACCAATATTACATCATGAAACAAGTTGTCCTCTTAGCTGGTTCTATTATTTTAAAATTATTTTACATAAGGCTTTATTTGTTCAATTCAGAAAAAGAAAATAAGCAGCAACTTTATTAAAATTTAAAAAATTATAAAAATCATCATTTAAAATTGTAAGGAAACTATCTGCGTTAAATGAATGATAATTACAAAACATTAAGATAAGGAAATATTGGTAACTTATTTAATACAATTCTTGGATGAAATTTTAGGACATCTTTCAAATAAAGACATTACACTTGATGATTTCTAATAATTTTGCATTTTAATGTCAATGCGTATCTATTAGATTTAAGATTCTATTATAGATTTAAGATAAATAAATATAATCAGAATGACACACATGATAATTTTTATCAACATTTACCACATACAAATAAATTTTAAAATTACTGAAATTAAACGTAATGAAACTATAATCCTAAAAAGAGTAATTTCGCTCCAGACCAATAAACAACTGCATTCGAAAGTAATGCAAATTAAAATATCGTTTGTTTTGAGATTAGAAATAAGTAATCAAATTTTTACAATAAATTTAAAAGATTCTAATTTTAGAGAAATAATTTAAGAAAGCAAACACACACACACCCCTCTGATAGCAGTAGCATCATTTAAAAGACTACTAATTGAGTCAAACAAAAATCAGATGATATGTATGTACTTATACCTGCCCATTAAGGCTCTAAAATTTACTCGATGCTTAGTACTGATACAGCTGCTGATATAGCTTAAAATAAAATGCTGTTCTTCAACATCGCAGTGACTGACGTATAGTGATGAATCAGCGCTCGGCAACTATTGATCAATCTTTCGCTATTGCTAAGATGTCAGGAAAACATGCTTTCCATGGTAGCACTTAAACACTTTCGATATCGAAGAAAGTCCAATATGCGTTCTCCATGATGCCAAAATCACTGAGTGGGACCATCAGGATGCACTGAGTAGATTAATGATTCGTCTGAAAACGTAATATCATGTTGTTCCTTTGTCTCACTGTTGACGATATACTTTTCTGTGATAATTTGTTACACCTATAGTTAATGAATTAATGTCAAAATCATTCGGATCTCTCTTCAGACAAGTATACAGTTTGGAAGAGAATTCGGATCTCTCTTCCAAACTGCATACCTGTCTTATTTTAAATCAAATTTCGTAACTTACTTAAGTACGATTTAACACTAAATTTAATATTGCCTAAAATAAATTTCAATTTCTAAGATTATTTAATAAAAAATAGCTCCGAATTTTTTCATATAAAATGATACTGTATGCACGATGAAAAGAAATAAAAATTTTAATAATCAATATATAACATTTTACAAAAATTACTTAGTGCGATCAGTTTGTCACTCAAAAAGTCATGTTTTGCAGATGAGGTCAAAATGGGCCGAGGACTACTCTTTAAAGTGTATTTCGAAGCAGTACAAACACTCAAGCCTAAGGTGAGAGTCAAATACGCGAACTGTTGAAGTAAAGGCAAGTACGCTAACCACTCAGGTAGCAGCTCAAGACTTAAAATTCTTAATATAATATATGAATTTCATTATTATTTACAAAACTGCTGCTTGATAGCAATAAAAAATATTTTTGATTACATTTTATTTCAAGAATACTTAAAGAATATTTACCTCACATACATTCCGTTTCTGTAGCACATTTTCATATACGAAGAAAATTATGTTGTTATTAAGATACATGTAAATTTAATTTTCTTATTTTGTATTAATCATACATGCCAGTAATCAATTTAAGTTATTATAACAAAAATTATAAGCTAAATTTTGAAGTCATATTAAAAATATTTTATTATCCATTTCAATAAATATTTATGACTAACAAATGCATCAAATATGTTAATTTTGAAAAAATCATTAACATTAATTTGATTGCAACTATATAATTTTGTAAAATTTTATAAGCAGTTATCTGCTTATTTAAAAGTTTCGCAATTTCGTAAAATAACTCACTAAATAAATAAATCACATCTCTAAGCTTAAAATAAAAGTTTCAAGACTCTGAAATTAGTTCTAATTATCAAATAAAGAAATTACTGAAATTTCACTTTCAGACAAATTTTCGAATGCTAAATAATTTATTAATCCCTTTTTGAAGTTTATTCTTGCTTGAAAACTTTTGCTTAAAAGATTCCTCTTAAATAAATAAATTCCAATACTTTTCTGAGTTGTTTTGAGTGAACTTCAAAACGTAAGATTACAGGAAGTTCTTGAAGCAGTAAACATTAAAGTTTTCAACGCTTCAAAGGTAAATAATCAAATGCTCTGTAATCGTTTTTCTCGCGAGAAGTGGAAAGTAATTCCTTAATATACAATAATATTAATTATCAAATAATTCAATAACTTCATATTTTCAAATTATTTATCACATTTATAAATTTATATAATTTTCGTGGAATAAAAGCAAATTAATTTCATGAAATTTTCTAAATTTTGCATCAATGATTTGCTTTATTGGAATTGACTAATATAACTGCATCAGATTTTTTCCGAATGTATGATGACCAAAATATTTATATGAACTATAGTAGTTTTTTACAAAATAAATAAGACACATTTAAGGATATCTTCTAAAATCATTCAAATTGAATACATATTTTTATATTAATATTTCAACTGAATGAATATTTGTTAATGAAATACAAAATGTATGTATAAATTATGAAAGAATTCTCTAAAATATTATATATTTTTGTCTGATAATATCATTATCAGACATAAATTTTAAATTAATTGCCTAGGTATGAGCTATATTAAAATTTATGATAGAAAGTTTGATGCTTCTTTACTACCTAATTGAAGGTAAAATTTATCCAGTGTTAAAAAAATGCGGCAGTACACATAATACATGTTGCACAAATGCATAAAACATAAACAAATACATTTGTAAAAGCTTGTACATATTATTAAGTTTATGGAGCTTATTGATAGTACACATACAAATAACGTATGACTTCAAAATTTTACTGAATTAAAATTTAATTTTTAATAATGAACTGACAAAATTTTCTTTCATATAACTGTTGCAAATTCAACCAAATGGTGAATTTGCAACAAATTAAAATAGAAATTATTATTACGGTAGAAATTCGATAACATCAAAGAAATTCAGCCAAAATTTGACAAAATGGATAACAGCAAAAGAAATTCGTTATTTTCTATTAATGAAAAGGTGTCAGAGGATATTTGTACCTTTCTCTTACTTGAAAATTCATATTAAGCTAATTATTTATTATAAAATTGCTTATTTTCTTTTGACTGGATAAAAAGAGAGTTCTTTTGCGTACCTGAATTTATTTGACAGAAAAATCATTTAAATCTATATAAATTACATCATTTTTTAAAGGGAATTGACTGAACATGTTCATCATTGCAGATGAATTGGCATTTGACACAGTCTTACTCAGAATATTAGAAAATGGGGGAATCTTTTGGAAACTTCCAATTATTGGCCTGGAGTGGCAGAACCATTAGTGACGACTTATCAATAAATGTGTTTAAGAGAAGTTCATTGGCCGGTATATGCTTTAAAATAAAATCTTTTAAAATTATGACAGCATATTCTCGAAAGCTTTTATCTTAATTTAGTTATCTTTCATCTTAATGCCTTATAACAAATGTTTTAACAAAACTGCTTTTAAAAACAGCTTCTGATTGGGATAAATTATTTATCATACAAGAAAGCCAGTCCGATTCTTGAGGTTGAGAGACAAATAAACAAAAGCTTATCTTGATAGTAATATTACTGACTGGTAATTAGCATCAACAAGTCTCCAAAAATTACGAATTTAAGTTTTAAGCGATAAAAACTAAGATTTTCTTAATAGCCATCACTGCTATTTTAATTAATCAATAAATAAAAACCATAATTTTTTCCACAAATAATTTTCTTTATATATCTTACAGATGTATTTGTTTATTTTTCGAAATAAATAAAATAATTAACTTCCGCTTTTATATATTTGCTGCTATAAAATTTGCTGTCAGAGAAAATTTCATTTATCTTTACTGGTTATCAAATGCATGGATTTAAAAAAGGCGCTTTTTAAGAGTTTTGCTTCTTCTATTGAAAATAAGTTTATTATTTTAAATAATTATTTATTTTCACATATTAATTTTATTTTAGATTGAATAATTCATATAATATGTCAAATAATCATTGAAATTATATTCCAATGGTACATTTGAAGTGGGCCGTGTTAGTCTAGTGATTAAGGCATCGGTCTTAAGTACGGTAGTGCGAGGTTCAATTCCCAATGCTGCCAATGACCCACCGAGTACAGGCAATATACGTGCTCCTTAACCCCTTGCCAGTGTCGCCCGAATCCAGTTCAGGCAACTACTGCGTGCAGTATTTGTGATGCCCGAACTGAGTTCGGGCAAAAGAAAAATTAACGTTTCTATTTTGTGAAACCCGAGATGAGCTTGTTTCTACTTTAGGATACCTTATTTCATATTTTCCTCATAAATGACACAAGTGGTCCTATTTTTTTACCAATATTTGACTTCGGTTGGGGGTCTAACTCTTAAAATTGTATAAAGAATAAAATTAAGCAGTCAAAAAAATTCTCCATTTTTGAACCATTTTTCTGAAATAAATGTCATAGTTAAGAGGTTAAATCTGTGGGATTGAATTTCCAGTGGTCGGTCGTTGAGCCATGGGTGTAATGGTCTGGAGAAAATACACTCCCCGTCCAGATCAATGTGAAAATTGTAATAGTATATCCTTTGGTGGTGCCATCCATCGGACGAATACTTAGAGTAAAGTCATATTTTTGCCTACGTGGTGTTCTGGTTAAGCGAAAGATGCACCCTACTGATTTACATTTGCATAGCCGTCGGCAGTGAGAGCTTCTCTTGCCCAAGTGTCAAAAGTAACAACAATATATATTTAGAAAATATTTTCAAAAATCTATTTAATATTAGAAAAAACATATTAAGATATTAATTATTTGCATAATTTTTCTCATCAAACATTTTCCTTTTGATAACTATCTCTTACAATGTACATTTTGATCGCTTATAACTACTATAGAAATAATAGTAAAAGAAATTTGATTGTACTATGTATAGCATGTAATATACATGTGAATCTTTGCTTAACATTTTTATATATGTTTTCCAAAAATGTAAATAACTGTTCAAATAAATAATTTCTTAGATACCAGCTTTTACAATTAAATCATTTTAGCAAGAAAGATTTTTCCAATTTATGCCTTGTCATTATGTCATACTGTACATGATATCTTTCTTTAGTTTTCACAATTATTAGAGGGACTTCTAGGTCTTTTTTTAAAAAGTAAAAGAAACGTATATTCTCTCATTCATATCAACATAAAAATATTTAATATGAAACTGCAAACAGTTTAACAAACTTTTTATAGTACAATTAATTTTCCAGGTAATTAGTTTTATATAATTTAAATAGTTTCTAATTTATAGCCGCAATTAATATAATGAGTAGTTAAATAAATAAAAACATTTGCCTAAAGTTTTCCAAAAGTAATTATTTTGTGGACAGAATCAAAACTTTTAATTATAGGTAAAAATTTTTACTTCATATGCTACGTAAAATATATTTGTTTCATTTATTCTATTTATTAGATTTATTCATTCATTTTATTCAGTATTTATTCATTCATTTTATAAAACATTTATTTGTAGTTCAAAACATGACTGCCACTGATTTAGCAGGCAAATACATAAAACCGTTGCTTACATGTATTTAGCAATTTAAATTAAAAGATGATTGCTTATGAGAGATATTTCAAATTTAAAAAATAGTACAAAATCTATGTTAAAGGGATTTTTAAATCATCTTAAAAATTCTAAACTTCAAACTCATGAAAATATTTCAATTCAATAAATAACAGCTTCAGTCATATATTTATTTTCTGATATGATCTATATCACATAACAGTATTACTTTCACGTGTAATCTGATATAAATCTTTTCTTTTTTAGTTAAAATTTCATCATTTATTATGATGTTTAGAATATAAATACATGTAATTAAAAATAAGATAACATTTATTTTTATTAATATAAAACATTTTACTTCATTTTTGTGCCTGAAACTTCCCTCAATCCTGCATTTGTTAAAGACATTTAGCGACAAAGCCATTTCTGTTTAATCTCTTATCGTACAAATCAATACAGCTTTATTGTAACTCATGTTTCTTCAACTGAAAATTTCAATTTTAATTTAAAAGCTTTTTAGAAATTAATCCAACCACAACTAATAATATTGAGCTACATGTAAAAACAATTACTTGCCATAAATATTTAAATTTTAGATTAATAGAGAATTCTAAGGAAGAACACAAAGTTAATAAGTTTCTGAGTAATTTATTGATCAGAAGATGAAAAGCAGAATTTAAGTCAACAGCGGAAAGATTGAGAGTACTTTGCATTTCAATTAAAAATTTAAATACAAATCCTGAAAGTTTGAGGAAAGAAGATTTTTTTTTATGAAAATTTTACATCATTTTAATTCATTTCCGAAGTTTATCTTGCACTTGATTAATTTGTTAAAAGCAATTAAATTAAATTATTTTCCACCAGAATTACATATTACAAAAATATCAGAATGAATCAAAGAAAACATCAAACGATGAAATATTCATTCTTTAAAAGCAATAAAGTGAAATTTTCGTTGACTTGCTAATGGATAAAAGGGAAATATTTTTAGCCTCTTAAAATGTAATTAGTTACATATAATTATATATATATATATATATATATATATATATATATATATATATATATATATATATATATATATATATATATATATATATATATATATATATATACTGCTTTTAAATTACTTATTTATACCTTTATTTATTTATCTGTGCATAATATGTGTACGATTATATTTTGTTGTCAATAAATGTTATTAAACTGGAAAAAATAATAATCTAACACAGTTAAAAAAAAGTAAGCATGAAACGCAGGCAGATAATTTTAGATATATCATATTGAAACATGTAAAAACAGTATGCAATTTAGAAGGCTCATATATAAGATTCTTTTGCTCGTATTGAATATTCAGCATTTCGGAAAATATATTACCAAATTATGCATATCAATAATGCCTTATATATGCATACCAAATAATATAAATGGAACAGTGTATAATATTAGAGGCCTTGAACACTCACAGATATATATATATATATATATATATATATATATATATATATATATATATATATATATATATATATATATATATATATATATATATATATATATATATATATATATATATATATTTATATATAGTATGTATATATATATATATATATATATATATATATATATGGACTTGGATTATGCATGCTTAGTCCTACATCATCTGATTAATAATCAATAAATGAAGATAATATATGAAAAAAATATTATCAATAAAAATTTGCCACAGAAAAATTAATTAACAGAGTAAAATAAATGTTAACAAAATCTCAGAACAAATTTTTACATAATAAAATGTTAAAATTATCTGGAAACGTTAGGAATAAAAAAAGGTATGGTTGGCAGTTGATTTAGAGCAATTGTAAATTGACGATAATATTCTCTTATGAATATTTTACTTTACTTAAATAAATATCTAGAGAATATTTCACAGAATTGTGAAAAAGCTCGTGAAACCGAAAACATTTAAAATAACAGAATTCAAAGTGCTGATTGCTTTTTTAAAACTTGGAGGAACTCACACATTTTCGCATGCAAATATGAATAAAGTATTCGGCTACAAATGGAACATGTCATAATACATTCCATCTTTCTAATAATTAAAATAATTCAAATTTTGTCAAAACATTTGAAGAAAATTGTTTCGGATTTCATCAAAGAACGTATTCGGAACAGAAACACGCCTCAATTTTATTTCCTCTAAGCCCACCTAGACCAATTAGTGAAATTTTATTATCAAATGAGATATGTGGAACCCCAAGATGATTAAAACATCTAGCTAAAGTATATCATAAACCTCCAACTTGAAAAAAGGTAAAAATTCTTATTTTTGTTGTGCAAAATGCGATAAAACCATCTAAAGTGAACACATTGCATAGATTTGTAAAAAACGTGAATACATTTTTAGTGTTTTTTTAATAATTTTCTATTAATATGTACAAAGCATCTGTTCTTTAACATAAAATGTATTTAATTTGGTAAAAATTATTTTTTTAATTAATTAAAATAAAATGTTTTTCATAGACCAATCTCTCGTGTATTTATTTTAAGAGATCATACTTTCAGGTTAATGAGGTATGTGATTTAAAACCTGTTTCTAAGAAGAATCAACAATAATAAAATATTTAATGACAAAATCAACTCTATTACATATATCAATGGACGGATCTGAGTCTGCTTTGTCCAGACTCAGATCCGGCCATCTTTGGACTCTACGGTACTCCCAGGGCAAACAAGTCTTTCCCCCTGCACTTCGTGCAATACAACGAAGCCAGTCCAGAACACCTACTGAATTTCATTGGCTTTTCAAAGCGTGAACTTTTCAAAGCGTGAACTTTTATACAGCCCTGGAGCTGTCCTCGATTCTTTGAAGGTGAAGGATGTCATGGACCTGGTCTGATTCAGATCAGGGGATAAGAAAGAAGAAGACATGTATCAAGGAAAGTACTCTTTACAATATGTGACTTACAAAGTTAAATAATCTGAAAAGCTATTATGACGTGATAAGAAATATTTACTAAATGTGTTGAATGAACTTTTAAAAGCAGGCTAAGCACATGTCTCACAGAGCAAGATACATGGACAACTCACAAATACTGATTCCGAAAAGCTCTAATTTCAGAAAATATACGCTAATGTACTTATCTTTCATTGTTCAATAATGTCTAAGATCAAACTTGTAATTTTCCTTTCCAAAAACTTTGATTCTAACAATGATCTATAAACAACCAATCAAAAAATTTTAGAGTAGATATTTTCTAAATATAAAATATGTGCAGTTTTATATATATATATATATATATATATATATATATATATATATATATATATATATATATATATATATATATATATATATACAGGAGTGAACTCCTTGCCAGGTAACCAAAACGACAAGTAAATAAAATTTATTGAAAATAATATAAAATTCCTTTCATACAACGTTTATGTAAATTAGACTCGATGTAAATCTGATAGAAATAACCTAGGCAAAGTTTCGGAAAAATTCATAAAATGTAATCGTTATCAGCAATAACCAGTTTATTATCATCTCTCATTAGTTTATAGTATAATAATCCTATTAAGAAAATTACAGTAAATTAATACACAAAATTGAATCGAGGACTATCCGAATGAAATCTAATAAAAGTGAGCAAAATAGTGAAATCTAACAGAGGTGTCAATATTTGCCTATAAATGAAAGTGGAAACATTTATAAATACTGTAAATATTTATGCCATGACACTTTATGCCATTTTAAGTTAGTAAAAATAATTTTATCTTTTAGATGAAGTGACTTATTAAATGTTAAACATGTAGTGTGTGGTTTGCAAATATTTTATATACTAGCATTCTTTAAAACAGAACATTGTTATAATCTTAAAATTAATTAAGAAGAATTACGATCACTTCTGACATACCCAAGAAATATTGTATTTTATCCTTTAATATAAAATAGCTTATTTTAAATTCAAATTAAAGTCAATATTATGATATTTTACTGGAAATTTAAATTTGCGAATATCACTTAAAATTTCACAAAAAAACATTAAATTAAACATCTACTCCATAAATATCCAACAGAAAGCAGAATAGAGAGGAATTTTAACAAGAAAAATCAATCCAAAAATAAAATCAATAGCAACGAAAGATTGTTCGGTTATTTAGAAATATTTTTCTTTGAAATTAAAGGTGGTATATCTTATGAAAATCTTTCAAAAATTAAAATTTTATTTGCTATTCTTAATCTAATGTTAAGTCTACACATTTTAATAGATCAAGCATATTGTTATAAAGCATATTTCAAAATCAAATACTAGCAAAATTTAAATAATTTAAACAAATACTTAAAATAACATAAGGTGACTGTTTTTAGTGAATAATAGTAAGAAAAATATATAAAAAAAGCATTCTTATCACCATAAAATCTATTATGATGATAGAAACGCAACGTTGTTATAACTATAAATTTCCAAAAGTATATATCTTTCACATAATAAAATATACAGAGATTATATAAAACCAACTCAAAATAATTTTCATTTCATATCTGTCTGTGAAACATGTGTGAGTCTAAGTAAAACTACATTTATAACGAAACGTTCTCTTAAAAACACGTTGGCTCGTTTATAGGCTGTTCATTGCTCTATAGCAAAACCCATAAAATATTAAATGTAAAAAATAATACGATAAATGGAGCAAAAGAAATGAAATGTTATCAAATCAATGAATTTAATTTTCTATGCAATAATTTCTCCATAAAACTGAATGCTTTACAAATGAAGAGAAATATATTTTCTCCCCCAAATGCAAGAGCCATTTTCGCAACTATACTTTACAATATTTTGAATTACATTATAATTGCTACAATTAATAGTTTACTTGATTTGTTATCAAGAAACTAAATTTCAAAATTTCTCATTAAGGAATAATTATTTTACAAAATTATTATTTTAACTGTATAAAGATATTTAGTTTCATGGAACAATTTCTATAGTTACAAGCACTTCCGTTTTAGTTACTTAAATATAATTTTAATGGGCTCTTATAAATCTAACGAAGAACATATTTAGACATTAATTTATGTAACGTAATCTGAATTTTTATGAGAAAGTTTCAAGTGGAATTCCCATCTTAATTTAAATAAGTGAAAAATATTAATCATAATGGCCTTTATTAAACTCCAATACTCATTTATAAGACTGCTATTCTTAAAATAACGGTATAGCAAAAGGTAAAATATTTAATAAGTCTTTAGAGAGATAACAATTCATGCATTTAGATCTGTTAAGTAAAATTCATGTGCAAGTACTTTTTAGAATAAATTAAACATTTAAACAAACAATTTTCTTTATATATTTTCGCCCTTTATAATTATTTTTATAAATATGAATCATAAACCGATTCATGTTTTTAATTTTTGCATAATTTTATCTTACAAAGCCGTCCATCATGTCTAGTGGTCAGAGTACCTGATTTCGGATAGGGAGTTCCTGGATTCGAATCCCAGTTCGGGCATGAAAGTACTTTCTCTCTCTATCTCTATCTTTTCCTTGTATGAAAGGGTGGGGAATGGTTGACCTACCTTTTAAACGGGTTCCTATGGCATGTGTGTACTGAGTAAGTCGGACTCAACATTAAATTTACGGTTCAGTTGAACAAGTGGAGCAGCGCACCCCATATTGCCAGCTTAATTGTGACGCGAGACAACAACAATAAACCTTAATTTAATTTTAGAAAAAATATTTATTTTTTTATGAGTATTAAGGCATTTTATAGATTTCTTTTATTGATTTTAAGATTTACTTTTTACATTACCATCTGTTGGATCTCTAACCAGCTAATTAGGTTTGAATGAAAGTGATTTATTTTAATAAAATATTTATAATGATAAGTAATTATTAATCCTTCAAGTGTTCTAGAGTATAAAACATCGTGTGATGTGAAGATGTGAGTAATAATTTTAAATATCTTCTCATTGACGATCTTTCTATATTTATAATTTTTTTTGAGAATTTTGTTCTTGAGAAATTTTTATTGTAAATGCTAAGGTTAAAATAATTGAGCTTTATTTATGTTTTGTTTTCTGTAATCATTTTTTTGGTATACGCAATTATGTTTATACTATCCCAACATCAAACAATTTATTTGTTCAAATGAGAAACATTAAACAAAATACAAAATGAATGCTACCAGTCAAAGGTAAAATTGCTTAATATTAATTGCGTGATCGTGCACTTGCATTGCGTGATACAATTGGTACGTTATAAGCATAAATGCTAATTTTAATTCTTTGTTTTCTCAATCAGTTTGATTTTTGGGCTTTGACTGAAACTCGAAAGAAAACAATTAAAACTGGTAACTTCAAACACGTGAATATTTGAGTAACGGAAGGAGATAAGGAAACGTCAAGGAAATCAAGCCGGAACTAATTTGAGATTCTTAAGAAAATAAATATAATGCCTGAGGCTGTGTGTAACATATTTCGTCAGTTTAATAAGCTTTTGTCCGTGCACAGATGTCTCCGGCGAGATCTCTAAGAGTCACGAAGAATAGTGTAGATTCTTAATTCTCAAGTGCAAAGAGAAGTCGTTAATTAGTTTCATTCTTAGTACACTTTTAATGACGAATTCATTTTTAATTGTTAGTCTCTTTTAGTTAATTAATTTACGTTGATTCTATATGCCCGAATAATGTTTTCTGTTTGCAATGGGAAAAAATTTAATTAGATGTTAAACTCAAATTTTCAGTTCATTACTTCAAAATATTTTTCTAATCTATAAATATTAAAAGCAAATTTAATAACAAAAAGGATAATCAAATCGAGTGTTTTTTCCTATTAAAATAGAAAATTCTATATCTAAATTAACGGAGATAGAGCTTTTAATAGAATGCGTTTTTGAGAAATTTAATGAAAAAATATTTAGTGTCATATTTAAACACATTTGTTAGAAATAAAATTCGCTTATTAAGTTATTTAAATATTTATGAGTATTTGTACTTAAACGCTGTCATAGAAAGTGGTTTCACTTATAACTAAATGTTCTCGTTATAATTACTTCAATATATTTTTAGCATGTTTTTTTCCTTAATTGTTTATTAAGAAATCTTAGATATTTCTCTACCTTCCTTAGTAGATCTAAAAAATATTTTGTTATTAAGCATATGTGATGTTGCTGTTGTCGTCTACCAGCTAGGTTGGCAATATGGGGTGCGCTGCTACACTTTTCTAATTGAACCATTTTAGGTATGGAGTCTGACTTCCTCAGTATACACATGCCATAGGTACCCGTTTATAGTTTAGGCAACCATTTACTACCCATTCATACAAGGAAAGGAAAGACAGGATAGATAGAGAGAGAAAGTACATCCATGCCCGAACCGGGATTTGAACCCAGGATCTACCTATCCGCAGTCAGGCACTAGACAAGTTGGGCGGCAAACATATGTGATAAATCGAAAGTATTCTGTTCAATTTTAGAAATGTAAAATTGTAATTGCGTTAGATTTAAAGTTTAGTAGTTCTTTATCGTAACCTTTATAAAAAACCCAATCACACATCACAAGAAGGAGCTCATATAATTTTTTTGTACGGAATATCTGATAGTATATTTTTTAAAATCGATAGTAAAAATATTAAAAAGTAAATAAAGTAATAGTAAAAGTAATAGTAATATAAAAAATAAAGTCATAGTAAAAGTTCGATAGTAAAAAAAAGATCAAAAACCTTTTTAAACTAAAACTAAACCAAAAGCATTAAATAGTTTTTATTGAACAATATATCATATGAAATTTCTTTATCTATAAATGCTATTTGTTTCACAGCAAAAACAATATAGATGCAGGAAAAATCAAATTGATTTTTACAAATTTATCTTACATATCATTAAAACACTTTGAAATTATTTTTGATATGAATAAAGTAGCAATTATAGTGTCATGCGTATAAGTACTGTTCCCAAAATAAAGTAAAAACTTTGTTATAAACAGTGTCCTCTATATGTGATAGTATTGGACTAAATTAAGAATGTAACAGTCAATTTTTTGTGAATCAGTGTTTCTTGTAGTCTCAAAAGCATATACTGTTGGTTAGAACATCATTCTTTGCTTAAATTCGCTTTGGATGAAACTAAAATACTTTCGTTTGGGTGAAGCTATCTGTCAGATTTCAAACAAAGATAAATTTTGGAAGCCTATCTAGTTGTGATTTTTGTAACGATAACAGCAAAGCTATTATGAATATAAATATTCACTTTGTTGAAGATCATGATAGCATACATGTATCATGACAAAATGACACCCATGTGACAGAAGGTAATCCAAACTCACTGCGTAAGACAGACATATATTATAGACGATTGTGACTACCAGAAGGATGACTACTGTAACAAAAGTGATAAGTGAGCTAAATGAAGGGCTAAGTAATCTACCTTTGAATCTTATAGCTCAAAAATAATTGCATGTACGAAATAGCTGAAGCAGAACTGGATATTACAAAAATATTGTGACAAATGTCTTTGGAAAATGAAAGTACAGTTGTTGCCAAAAAGACTAAAAACTACGGAAAATGTATTTTGTTTACCGACACAGTTTCTCCGTATTTCCTACAACGGGCAGTGCTTGCGGGAGGTGAACGCACGCAGAAGCATACAATCGAGGCTGTTTCATTCCCAGATAAGAGCATAGAGGTAGTTCTTTAAAGGTTGATGTACTTATCTTGTTGTTTGTATTAAGTCCGTTTGTACTATTACTGAACAGATCAATTTTCAGTCTTTTTATTACTATACTAGTAGTCACAGTCACTATATCACACTTTTGGCTAACAAGATGAAAACTCCTCGATTTTCTATAGTTTAGTGATTGTTTTGGGAATAAAAGTTTCCTATTACATGCTCTACGTACCCTTCACAATCACCAGATTTCAACATCCCAAAATGATAGGATTCTATTTTCAATGAAAGAATAAGATATTGTTGTCCACCTATATTGCACACCGGATGTTGAGCAGTTTCTGTATAAGAATTGATGTGCCTGTATGTGTAAAGATAATCGATGAATGGATGAAGTTTTGAACAAAGATTCCTTTCCCTGAAAATTACAAATGATACCGCTATGTCATGTTTTTCTCGAAAGATAATCATTACTACTTCCTTTCAAATTTCAAAAAAGTTCAGTGGATAATCGCAAAAAAATATCTGTTGAAATGGTTCTAATCTTTCCACATACTCTTCTATTCACGAAGTGATTTTTCTTACTAAATGTATGATGCTTGATTTCATAAATTATTATTTTTTCACTATCTCGTTCTGTTTTCAAGATCGAAATACTAACTTTGCAGTTTTACTCTAAAATGTGCTCTTAGATTAATTCTGTAGCATAAATAGCTATTTTACTATTCCCAGCCATCACTTTTTTGAATATAACAGCAACTATTCCGAAGTTAAGTAGGTGGCAAATGATATTAGTAGGTTTAGTGTACAGGCCATTTTAAGCCATCTGAAAACTAATAAATATGTAATAAAGTGAATATTTACAGGATTTGATTAATTTATTAACAATACTACAAAATAAAATTTTAAGCTATTTACATGAAAAATTTATTTTACTATTTCTGATGAAATCTTTTTTTCAAACCTGAGTACCATTCTGATCAAAATATTTACAATTTATTTATTCGGAATTGGCCTTACATCAACAAGGTTTTAATCAATATCTCGCTTTTCACTGAAACTTATAGAGTGATCAAGAAATGTCATGAAACACTATTAACTAATAAACTATGTCCTAAATATTTTTGGTGACTTGCCTTTTTGGAATTTATACCATGTAATAGAGTTTACAAAATGCTCTAATCTGAAATACCAATAACCGTAAATGAGAATTTTTAAAAATTTTTATATATTCCATTACAATTGTCTTTAATGATAGATACCTGCTTACTCTAGTAAGAATTACAACTTGAAAAACATTAGCACTTACTTTTTCCTCTTCATTATATTTGATGATTATTTCTGTTCAAGATTTATTAGTTGACAAAAATGTATAAAAACTTATTAAATAATATTTAACATTTAAAAAAACATTGAAAACAGGCAGTTTTGTAAAATGTTATTTTCACTTAAATTTAAAATTGTAATATTTTTGTTTAAACAGTGAGAGAGATTGCAATTCATTAATTTTCTGTGTACCAATGTCAACGCACCCGCTAATATATATATATATATATATATATATATATATATATATATATATATATATATATATATATATATATATATATATATATATATATATATATATATATATATTTATTATTTTATTTATTTTCTAAAAATTTTATTCGTAAATTTATCCAGGATTTGGAAAAGAAATTTTCAATGGAAATTTTTCACACTGAATTTTTTTTGAGCTTTTTGTTTTTAAATAATGGTTTCTTTTATAAATAATAATATTACAATAAATGTTGATTAAAAATGGCTATTGTGTTACGTTGATAAAGAATTTTTTTGTCTCTTTTCCTTTTGCTTATATTTTTAAATGATAATGTACTTGAATTTTTAGTTTTTAAATTTCATTTTACAATTAATTTTGTGCTTATACATTACTTCTGAAATACATGTTTTTCTACTGATTAATTTCTCTTTGAAGATAAGGTCCTCCAAATCTATAGTTTAAATTATTCAACACTGCAATCTCTTTGGAAAGTTATATTACAGCTAAATGAAGATATTTCTCATTTTAATGTCGATGATTTAAATAAATAA
>CM075851.1:87212029-87269176 GCA_037975125.1 Latrodectus hesperus
ATTTTAATATTTTAAAACTTTTAATTTCTGTAGGATTTGATTTATAAACGACTTAGGTATAATAATCCAATTATTTGAAACTCAAATAAATATTTTGATGTTCTTTTTTAGTTCCAGAACTAAATGAATTAAATAAAAATAAGCTTCATTATTATCAAATTTGAAATACAAAAAAATAGATAATCATAATCAATAAAGTCATTCATACAATCTATTTAATATACATCTTGGAGTCAGATCTAAAATTATATTTGTTATAAGTCATAATTACAGGATTATGAATACTAATACTGTTATAGGGTTTCAATAAAGAATACATTTTTTTATTTTCTGTTTAGTATTTTATTGAATTGTGGAATTCCTTCATATAAAGATAATTTTTGTCTTCAATAAATAGTCGGTTAATTTTTATCATAAATACCGTATCTAAATTTTGTCAGTTGCCTTTTGGAAATAGGTTTCCTAAAATAGTATGGGATAAAAAAATAATAGTAAAAAAATAATTATTTTTATATTCATGAAATTAATAAGTATACTAGAAGTAAACTTTCTATGTTCTAGGCAAGAAGCTTTTAAATAACTTTTAAGGACTTTTAATATAACTGTTATTAATATTTTCAATTTTCAATGAACTGAAAAATGATTAGTTTTAATCATATTAAATTTACTTTTCAAATATTTAGCAACTGCATTGTAATGTCCTAAAATTATAAAAACAATTAAGAAACATTGAACTAATAAGCACTTAGAAATAACGGAGTTGCCTATCAAGTTATCATCATTGTACAAGAACTCCCTTTAAAAGTTTATTTAATGTGAAAAAGCAAGATTCAAAAAGAAAAACCAAATGTCGAATTTTAAAATTGAATCATTCTCAAGTAAGTTAATACAAAGCAAATAATGCATGATGGGGAAAAATGAATAAATATGCTCTGTATCACCTGGAAAAGCTTTCGTGAGAAAGTGCATTCGTACATAAATATCTTTTGACCGAATGGTTAAAAGTACTTTCCAGTTTCAGAAAAATAGTAACAAAGACGATAATACATTAAATTTTTATAAAATTGGAATAGATTTTTAGAAAGATTAAGGGAGAAACATTTGAATTAAAGTAGATAATAATGTAGAAATTAAATAAACAAATTATATTTAAGAATCGTAATTTGTTTGCCAACCTTCTCTGCATTATCTTATATAAATTTTTTGTAAAAGTATTTTAAAATATACATAATAAAGCTTGTATTAGCAGTGCATTTTTGTGGCATAAACTTAAATAAATTGGTAACGTATTGATATAAAAGATGCAAGAAATTGTATTGATAGATAATTGAATTGTTTGTTCTCATTTTAAAAATCAAAAAAATATGACAATTTAATTTTTTACTGTTAATTAAATACTTAAATTACTGCTCTTTATCCAAGAAATCATACTATTTTTCAACATTGAATTAAATCATCTAGAGTGAAAAAACATTGAATACAAGAAAAGTTGTTAAAATTCTTCAAAGTTTTTTATATCTTAAATGTTATCCACACATCTCATAATGTAAACTGGGAAATGAGACAAAATATAATTAAGATAAAATTAAGTACTCTATCATTAACTGCAACTGAAAAATATTGGTTTATGACAACAAACTATGATACTCTCACTGAATGCAAAAGCTACTCTAATAAGATGATAGATAGATGAAGGAATCAACTGAAAATTATCTTTGGGAGATAACAACTTTAAATAATTCTTTTAGAAAATAACAATAACTAAATATATATGTTATGGTAAAAATGATTAATCCATTGAATATGTATAATAACTGGTAATTATAATTAATCTCCACTAAATTTGGTAAATATGATAAAATAACATATATTTATCATTTTTCCCTATAAGTGCCCTCTTCGCAATGCAGAATGAAATAGGTTCCGCTTATTTTGTAAGGAAATTGTATTTTAATTTGAAAAAAATAAATGCTTTTAAGTGATATTAAGCATTTCACTCTTCTTAATTTGGAAAACATCATGATGATTTAGTGTAAAAAATAAAATAGTATTTCAGTTTAAAAATTTAAATAACTGTGACACTTGTATGTAATAGATTTTAAAGTTTTTCTTTTTTGCAAAAAATAAAATTCAGTATAATAAAAGTCATAATGAAGCAAAATGTGTTAATGTTTTTCAAATTTTTCTTTAATTTCTCAATGGAAATGGGTAATTTAAGAAGTTATTAAGAAATGCAAATAAAACCGTACATATCAGCTATGAATTCTTGTAGAATACACTACTTTGCAGAAGTTTGTACAAATCAATTGGCCATTAAACTATTTCTATTATTTTTAATTTATTTTCTCAAGCTACTGCCCTAAAATATCGTATAGAACAATATGATTAGTTTGTTTAATACATTAGGATAATGATGTTTGATGTTTGAGTCTCAATATAGAGAAAAATGCAACAAATTAATTGTATTTTATTTCATTCTAACTGTGCATTAGAGAAATGTGTCTGACGCTCTTTGTTTTCGTTTTTTTTTTTTTGTTTTCGAGTTTCAAAGATTTTAAGTGGATAATACATAAAAGTGTTTGCTTGCAAAATTGCTTTTTCGAATAAATGTCCTACAAAAACATCCTACTATATAAAAAATAATAAACTCTATTAAAATCTAGTAAGAGAAAATAAGATAAAATCTCTTAAAAACCTGACATAACACATTTTCTGCTTAAAACAAATAATAATAAATTTTGATGAAATCATTTTAATTTGTAGTTCTAATGAGATTAACTTATGTTTCCTGGAATTCTTCAATCAATTTATAAGACAATCTCTGGAAAAGCTCAAAATAAATTCAATATTTATAGAAACCAATGAATATTAAAACTGAATAACTATTTTCAATTTTAATATTCATTGATTTCTACTTCCTTTCAATAAACTCAAATTAAAATGAAATATACCTTGCGTTACTCATAATTTACCATATTTTATAAATTCAGTCATAAAGTTAAATCTGCAGAATATTTAGTCACAACATTTTGACGCATACAAAATTTATTGTTTGTATGATATATACTGGAGTATTTACTCCAACATTAATTTTCTGCTCAAATCATTGTTGATTAATGAATTATAGATATAAACCTGTTATTCTTCTTACCATTATTATTAATATAACTTCTTTCCTTATCTTCATTATTTATACCTATCTGTTATATTTCTTATCTGTGATGAATATTAATATATCCTTTTCCTGCACTATTAACTTATATCATTGATAGGCTAATTAAACAATCTACTGAGATCATTAACAAACTATTTCGACTCTATTAGAATTTTTTATGAATCATGACTTTAATATTATTCTTATTATATTTTAAGAAAGTTGTGTAAGTAGTATATTACATTCAGATATCTTTATTTTAATAAATAATAGTGGAATAGGAAATGATTTGTAAAATTTAAAAAATAATTTACTATATCATTGATGGTGAAACGAACTTCACACACACGCACACAATGATGGCTTTACTGCATATTATGGTTATTAATAAGAAGAATTTATATAAATTTAGATTTTTTTTTCTAAAAAATTGATAAAATAATGAGAAAAAGTTTCTTCCACTAATTTAAGAGTACATTTATAATTTAAATTAAATATATTCAAATCCACTTTTCATGGCATAAAATTTTCAGAATAATAATTTTTAATGTTTTACCATAAATAGTAATTGGGAATATCTACGGCACACAATTTATAATCAATATTTAGATCATTCAGATTTAGTTCCAATGTTTATTCAATATTATTTTAGAATTATTTTATATAATAAATTTAAATTTTGAATTAGTTAATTCAATAATTAAAAATAATTAATTTAAAAAATAATCATAAACATTTTTAAAAATCTCTTTGTATTAATGCAAGCAAAAATAACGAATTTTAAACATTTTTCTTTACGTATTGATAATTATTTTACTTTTGATAAGATATAGAGTTTTTCCCAAGTTTTTATGATGACCAATGAAAATTGAAATATCTAAATAATTTGTATTGTATATTTTTTATTTTTTCTGATATATATTCGAAGTTTTATAAATTTGAATCTCCTCACAACATTTATTTATGAATTTTTATCAAGAATTTACTTCTTTTAGCTTATAAGGAAGACGCATTCATTATATTTTAAAATTTTCAGTTTTTCAAGTAAGAAAATTGTTATACTGCAGTTGAATAAAAATATTACTTTCTAATAAAATCACTTGAATTAGATTTGTCAAATTCATTATTTCATTCTAACACTACGTAAATAATATTCGTATTTTGTTTCTCCATCGAAATTTTATATAGGATAAAATTAAGAACGAGGTTTTTCTTAAAATAAAAACTGTTCTCTTATTAACTAAAAACTTACTTAAAAATTTATATTGTCCTTGGAATTTCGTTTGAATTCAACTTAAAATATAGTTAACTCTAGTTTGAACTTCCTATAAAGGTGATTATATTGCAATATGAGTTGCTTAAATGACATGCAATTCTTCTCTAGAATCCTTATCGTTTTAAGAACGAAATATAATTTGGGGTTCTTCTCCCTTTTTTTCAAATATCTATCAGATGCATTGTCTTTGTTTCTTGTTTTATATACTCAATATTGCATTTTATAAACACCTAACTAATACAAATGTAAGCCAAAAAAGGATTTCTAGTAGAAAACTTCAATATTCTTAACCTTTTACGCAAATATATATGCTGAGCTCAGAAAAATTTTAATTCAAACAAAAATAGAATTTTGAAAAACCATTCTCTGTGCAGCACTATATCTTAATCATCCCTTTCTAGACCATTTGAATTAGAGATACATTAAACTTAAAACAGTGTTGAAAACGTTTTCTCTTTCAAAGTCTTGCTTTCTTTTAACTTTAAAGCACAATATGAAAGTGCATATCAGATTAGTTTTTCTATCTGAAAGTTAAACCAAAATACAATTCAACGTATAAGGGCAATTCTTTTTCACTCCAAAGTAATTCTATTCAAAGTTCTTTCCAGTTGAACACGTAAAAGATATAAAATCAACTCATGCATAAAATTTCAACCCTCAAGGCATTTTAGGTTCGGAAATACAAGTAGAATGTTATTTAGCTAAAGGTGATTTTACATAACACGAAAACCTTTTACTTTTTTCCTTTCATGAATGCGAAAGAAAGGGCACATATGTAAAATTTTGAATCTCAGGTTTTCATAATTCTGGAAATGACATAAAAATGTGTTTTAAAATAAAAATAGTATTTTATCCTAAGAAGTTAATTTCTTAAATCCTTTTTCGATAAATATCTATAGGTAAAATAAAGTCATGTAGTCTAAACTAATTATAAATATCCTTTTATATAAATAGCCGTTTATATGGATATAAATATAAACTTTATGACTTTATTTTCATCAGTAAAATCCAAATTCTATGTTAAGGAATTATGTACACAAAAAATAAAATTATATCAAACTTTTTATGTGTTCGTATGATATAACAATCCTTATTTCAGGCAAACTTCTTAAATACATAAGGAAAAAACTATTTCTAATATATATTTTTGTGTTTAAGCTAAAATATTAATCCTCTTTCAATTGATAGATAATAAATAATTAGTTTTATTCCATTAAAAATATGATTGTCTTAAATGACTTTCTATGAAATTACATTTTATTGCGGTAATAAATCCTCCAAGTATTTAGAGCATATAAAATATGAATAGGATGAACTTTTGAGTAAATAAGTTAACTGAAAATCTTGCTTTGATGAAATATTTCTTTTATTAAAGTTAGAAATCCTTCAATAAATTTTTCCAAAAATATTGAAAAAATAAGGTTTTATCAAAAGAAGTTCCATTTATTCCGGGCTTAGAAATAGATTTATTTGAGAGGTTAATAGTCTTATTTATTTCCTTCGTATTGAGAACACGCATTGAAATAAACTTTATGTTTTTATTTATTATTTACTCTCTTATAATAACTGAAGTTTAGAATTAAAAGTGCATTAATATTAATTTAAGACTTTTAAATTTTTAGATAAATGTCTTTATTATATATATAAATAAAAAATATGCAGGATGATTAATAAGATTGCATGATCAAAATAGTTTGTTATACTTAAAATGTTTTTGTGACTAATTGAACATTTCACATAGACAGTGATTAGTGAATTTAGCGAGCACCTAATTTCCTTATTTAGTAATTAATTTAAACACATTTATAAATTGTATACAGTGAGTGTTCACATATTTTGTAGCAATTATTAATTTAAAAATAAAAATGTCATTGGTATCATATTGTAATAGGGCTTAACTGTTATCTGCAGAATTAAAAATATATTTTAAAATGTCACAGAAAATCAAACAATGGATTGATAGCTATATTTTTGCATAGGCAGTGATTTCCTGAATTTCTTTCAATTGAAATTTTTTACGTTATCTAAAAAGAACCACTTTTATTCAGTTATTAAAAAAGATAGGAAAATCATGGTTTTAAATTTTTACACGTAAAATATGTTATATAATTAATATGAAATTAAAGAAATTTCATCTTAAATTTGAGTGGGATAAAGCAAACAATCCATATCCAGCAAAGCTAAGTACAACTCTTACTAAATGTAAAGTCGAATCTAATGTTTTAAAGGAAAATCCATATACCCAAAGAACTATTAGAAAATCCTTAAATATATTTGCAGAAACTAGGAATAAAATTTTAAAATTCTCCAAACGTTTCGCTTGTTGATGATCATATATCAGCTTCAACTTAGACATTAAAGTTATCTTCTTTCTCGATACCTTCAATAAATCGATCATTATTTGCAATTTGAAATAAAGTGTCTGACTCATAATCTATTCTCTAATATTTTCGACACTAATTTCTAAACATTCAGAAATTCTCAAAAGAATGTTATTTTTCTGAAATTCTGAAAGCAATTCGGATTATCAGCGATTCGGATAACTGGATAGCAGATAGTTGGAATTCTACTGTATATCCTATATGCTGAAATAGCTTATATAAATTGTTTTCCTTGTAATATACTTTTAAAAGTTATTTCTCACTATTCATTTATAAATATTTTTATAAACATTAATTCTATACTTATTTAATAATAATATACTTAAATATAATCCATTGAATAGAGATAAAAGCAATGCAGTGAAATTTCGTACCCTGGATATGAAGTGAATATTTTAACATGATAAATATTTGAATAACCAAGTGATAAGCAAAATAAACAGGAATATTCTTTCCATAAAACTGAAAAACTTTACCAAAGCCATCTAATCTCTATAAATTTTTTTTTAATTTTTTATGAATAATTGATGTTTGAAATGAGGGTAAATGAATTTTCTTATTTCAACTTTATTTCTAAAAATTCAGTTTATTCAATGATTTTTAGACTACGCATTTATATGAATGTTAGGAATATTCTGCTTATATATTAGTTTTTTCAAGTATCAATCTATTAACACAGCTACAACAAGAGTAAGGGGCTTAAAGAAAAAATTTCTCAATTTCCTCTTAGTCTTCTTTAAAATTTAAATTTTTACTCAATATTAAGATAAATATTCAAAATTAATTTTATTATCATTCTTAATTTCTATGTTTCACAAAACAAATTTCTAAAATTTAAATTATTTTCCTATTTGTATTTCATGGTTTTCTTTTAGGTGTCACAGTCATATATGTTTATAATAATTGATTTATATATTAAAGTTGATAAACACTTATTTTTTTAATTCATGAGATACATATCATATTTCAGAAATACATGATTTCACAATTACGTTATGAACGAATTTTTTTTTTGTTTTACTGTAGGAGTCATAAATGTTATCTAAAATTAATTTTTTACAAATCGTCTGTGACAAATTCTAAGTAAATCAAAAATACGAGAAAATTAATTATATGGAATATTACTAGCAAAAAAGAATTTACTTATTTATTATTATATTCATCTTTATGGTGAGTTTTACTTTATGAGAAATTTATTCTTATCTATGATGAGTTATATTCAGGTAACATTTTACTCTTAACATACGTTTAAAATGATTTCTACGAGTTGTCAAATTTCCATAAATAGAATACACAGGTTTTTCACTTGCCATAAATTGTTTAAGTTTCTCGTTAATTATTAATTTCTTGCCCTTCCATTTTTTTTCTGTATCTTTATCACTACGATATTTGGCTTTATGCCCTTTAGTCGGATTTGTAAAAGGTATTTTTTGAAGTTTTAACTAATTAAAAAATGGTTTCAAATTTAATATGAAATAACTTCCATTCTTTAGTTAAGCTATTTTGTTAGTTGTGAGCAATGTGTTGACTAAGAAGTAAATTTTTAGGCTCTGTTTCGAAAAATTGCAAGGAAGAGACGTGAAAAATATTGTAAATGATATATTAAAAGGCATTTTCTTTAATTAGAATGTCGAAAAAGAAATATAGGCAATTAAGTTGAGTTTTTCAATCATTTTCTCCAGTAATAATTAGGAAAATATTTTTAATTTTTTTCAGAAATGTCCTTAATTCTCTTTCCAGAGTTCCGTTAAAGGCATGCAAATTGTTTAACACAAATAATTAAAGTTAATATTGAAAATTTTATAGTCTATACATTAATTTCAAACTTGTGCATAGAAAATTCGTTTAAAATATGATGCCGATATATTTTTGACCACATGAATAATGTAAAGTATGATATAAAAGCAATAAACCAATGTAAAATATTTGTACATCCACTACACCTTGCCTTCTGAAAAAAATTTCCATAGATAGTTCAGAGCACTTACGTCAGAGCATATCACAAAAAAGGAAACCTGAAAATAAATAATGTTAGGTCAATGCTTCTAAACGTTTAATTGCTACAAGCGTTCATAAAAAAGCTAAAATTCGCCTTCTAGCTTACAATGTTGGTATTACGAGTGTTGTAACCACTATTTCCAATTTTCCGATGTATATTAGTCACAAAATCTATTGTCAAGAAAAAAGTAATTATATAAAGCTCCTTCCAAAAAAATAGAGTCATTTATTGTTTTTCAAACTACTCCTTGAGTTTCTATAATTACCGATTATTGACCACATGAGTGATCAAATTTGTACTAACCAGATTTCTTCTTCATGACCACGTGTAATTCATCACTTTACAAAGGAATGTCCATCTTTTGGTGTTACAGGAATCTATGGATGATACAAAATCACTATAACACTTCCCCCCAAATACCGTAAATTTCAAATAATTAAAGTTTACGAATAAAGAACTTGGCGAGTCGTAAACATTGAATGACTTTATATCCGCTATTGACTGAAATGCTGTCTGGAACTGGTCTTTGGTAGCTCCGAAGGTAATATTTCTAGTAGGGATTTTGAGTCTAACCCTTTGACTGTTCAATTTGTAAACAGAAATAGCTGCAAAAATTGTAAATTATTTTACTAATTTTAATCCTAGATTTATTGAAGAATTAAAACTTACGTTTTTCTTTCTAGAAAATTTTAATGTTGATTTTCATCCTAAGAAACTACGGTGTAAGAAAAAGTAATTTCTGATGCTATCAAAAACAAAAATGACTTTTTCAATAAATGTCAACTGAATTATAGTTAGTTTTTATTTATTACATAACATATAAAGTAAAATTCATAAAACTTAAGAAAAAATGCACTGAGAAAAATATACTTATATCACCGAATAATCTATATCACAGTCAAAATCAATTTCAATCAACTTTCAGAATTATAAATATATCATCAGGAATATATGTTCTGCCAATCAATGAACGTTTTAGCAATTTTTTCTAATTAGAAAAATACGCAGATGCAGTGAAGTTAGAGTGGTAAATAGCAAAGATTTTAAATGACGCTATATTTTGTAGACAGCTAATGACATCTGTTGGTCGAAGCCTAAATTAAGAATCTAATACTGTTCATAGTTTATTTCGCTGGTTAAACATTAAAAAAGCTGAATGAGTTCCTCAATAAAGGAAGAAAAATAATAACAAAAGCAGGATGAGCAAATTTTGCTCAATCTTGATCGTAGCTTGATGAACGTTGGCTTGATGCGATCAGTACTCATTACGGAGCTGTCCCTGTATGCTGTTGATGGTAAATTACTCAGAAATTCTTTTCATCACTTTAAAGCGATCATCATTAGTTGGCTGAAGGGTTTTTTAATGCAGTAACTATGAACAAATATATGAGAATAGGGCTTCAAATTTGAGAAAAAATCCGATTCTCATGCATCACTATGAACAAATATATCAAAATTGGATTACGAGAGTTGGATTTCTGGAGGAATGAAAAGTTTCTTGGTGTGAAGAAACGAAATTAGTTGACAAAGAACATTCTTATGCATCTCATGCATTAATATCAGCTTTGCTGTCAGTTTAAACGTACTTGCCACAGACAAGTTCTAAAACTGTATTGCAAGTCTTCTTTGAAAGTCAAACATAGGAAAAGAAAAATAAGTGGTAATATGATAATATCAACAGAGAGCGGTCTCGAATTCCGCTCACTACTTAATTCGAATGCGCTCACAACAGAAATTCGAATGCGAATATAATGAGAATAAGTTGCTCTCCAATTCATATGAGTTGAAACTTGTATTAAAGTTTCTCTGTTTGTACAACAGGTAAGAAAGATTTCTCAAAAATATCTATGAAAATTTAACTTATGAAATTTATGAAGTAACTGTTTAAATTCTTTTGAAACAAGTTAATTTTGATTTATAAACTTAATCATGTTTTGAAAAACAATAATTGCCCACTTTGTACCTCGTTACAGTATATTTCACAAATATTAATTGAAATATTTTTTGCTAAAATTCTTACTTAAGATTTTTTTATGCTTCCTTTTGATTAAAAGTAATGCGAATAAAAATTAACACTTAAAAATATTTATGTGTGATAAAAATTAAGAAATTAGAACATTTCAGTAATTTAAGATATATTTAAGGTAAACTGTTTCCTTTCTTACAACCACACTAATTCTTATATGTGTGGTTGTAAGAAAGGAAACAGTTCAAATTTTTTGAAATTTAATGCCATAACTCCATTTTTTTAAATTCAAAATGATGAAAACAATCTTCCCAATTTGAATTAGATTTTTTTCTTTATTTCTATCTACTGAAACAAATTAGAGACATCATATTATCTAACAGCTATATTCTTTAAGTTTTCTCTAGAATATATTACGATTTTCTGTAAAGTAATTATACATTTTTCTTCAGTTTAATCAGCTTCTTTTCGAACAGCTTTCCCTACTTTCAATATATTACATTTTTACTACTCTCATATTCAATATTTTTTACATCTATTAATATATATTATATTTATATATAAAAGTTAAATAAATAATAAAAGTTGCATAAAATGCAGTGCACGAAGAAAATTATTTTTGCCTACTTTCCTATTATATATATATATATATATATATATATATATATATATATATATATATATATATATATATATATATATATATATATATATATATATATATATATATATATATATATATATATTTCCTCCCCTTTAATATTTCTTCTTAAATACTAAGAAAATGCTACAGGAATATTAATATAAGGTATTAACAGTTTTTTGCTTCGATTAGATTTAATTTTTTTTTATTACACGGCTCTTTCCACATATTTGACTTTTTCTACTTTATAAAAATTATCTCCACGCATAAACCAGAACTTGCAAGAATTTTAAAAAAAATCTCTTGTTATTGCTTTTTAACACTATAAAACAAATGAAAAAGTGTTAACTTACTGTATTAAAATACTCTGAACTCTTATTTCCCTCATTGTATACAAGTTAAAAAAATTCCTGGCAAATGTTATATTGCATACAAAAGCTTGGCAAATTTAACATAGAAGTATAATTAATCATATTTATAATGTACACAAACAAGTTGTACCTAACTACAAAATGTTACTTTAATTTTCGTTTGTTAATATTTTATTATAATATCATTGAGGAGTTCTATAATCAAGATTTAAATTTAAATTTAATGCGTTTCCTTAGTTAACAATATAAGAAAAAGAAAACGAAATGTATTTCAGTTCAAGTAAAAAATGTTTTACCTTAATATTTTGTCTCTTTGTCTCTATGAGTATATATATATGTATGTAAATATATATTAAAGAAAATAAAAAAAAAAGATATTTTTATGGAAATATTTAAATTATGATGCAGAACCCTTCTGCTTCATAATTTTGCCTACTGAAAAACCTTCTGAAAAAAATTTAGTTTAGGAATTTGAAATACCATGTCTAATTTTACATAATTTAAAATGAGCAGAACATTCATGTTTAACTTTATTTTACTTTTCCAAGAAATGGAGATACAATTTTAAAAGTCTTTATCTATTTTATGGAAGAAAATAATTGAATTCCATTACACTATTGGTAAAAATACCATTTGCTTATTCACATTTATGGTGAATTTTATATTCTTCCCTAGACATAAATGTTATTGAATTTAGTATATTTGTTAAATTCTTGAAATAAATTTATTGCTTCCTCTTGAAATATAAATTCATTTACTTTATATTTATTCTTACCATTTTTCAAAGAAACGGAACATTGTGTACACATTTGTTCCTCTAATATTGTAACTTGTATTTGTAAAAACAGCTACATGATAAAGGAATTATCAAAACTAAAAAAATCTATTATTTAAAAGACTTATGATGACAAAAATAGGATGACATGTTTAAATTAAAATATTAAATATGCGGAATCAGTATTTTCTGTAGCCGCCACGAATTGCAATAATTGCTGCTGTATGGTGTAGCATGGAGTCAATGATATTTTAAAGTCTGTCTGGGGAAGAGAATTTCATAATTAAAAAGACTAAATAGTTATCTCTTTTTTAAGCATATTTGCCAATTTCTTCTTAGCTTTTATGTATTTGAAACAATTATTAAACTACAATTATATGCCTGTAAGCTATAAAATATATTTTCCTTAAATATTAAAAATCATAAATGGCCCAAATTTTCAAAAACAGAAAAATACTTAACGAATAAATAAATTTTACAGATATGTGAATAAAATATTCTAAGATAAACTCCTTCAATTGCAGGGATATATTGCTTCAAAAAACTCTCTTTGATGTTTAATAAAATAAAAAAGTAGAAATTAACAAGAGCTTATTATATATTTCCTGCATAATTAGCATAATTTCATCCTTATTTCTCTAATAAAAAGAAGAGCATACGGTTACAATTTCATTTTAGTTACTATTGCTAATGTAATAAGAAACTCAAACTTGAATTGTAAGTTTCTAAAATTTAATCATTATATTTGATACTTTTCTCCTCAAAAAGTTAACAACGTTAGTCGCAAATATATATTCATTTATAATTCATTAGATATTTAGCAGCAGTATAACCATATTATTTTAATTAATTAGAAAATTATACCTTTAAAGATCTCTGTATTTCATTAAACATGTATTTTATGTTAATGAAAGTAATATAATATGCAAACTATTTTATAAAATACGTAAATAAAATTTTCGGTTTAAAATATACATATTTATGTAAATTATATTTAATGCAAATAATTGCCTATAAGATAATGTTATCTGTATCTAAAATAAAGATAATGATAAAACAACCGAAAAAAATAAAAACAAATATTTGATATTGCATTCCCAAAGCTATTTGAAAGGAACCTCTGTTTTCAAGCAGAATTTATGAATAATTACAAAAAAAATTTAAATGTGTCTATTTCAGTAACTGTATAATATAAATCATGATAAATGATACGAATATTTAGTTAATTGGTCATTTTAAAATTAAAATTACAGTTTCTAAATGTTATCTGTGCCAAAAACACTTAAAGTTTTTCAATCAAAATTGGATATAAAAAATTGTGTATTACGTAAGGTGAAAATAAAAATTGCAATCTTGAAAATTTTTGATTGATTTATTTCATTAATTTTTTTATCAAAAATGACGTGAAAGAGAATTTGATTTTATTTTAAAGTAATCCATTTAAAAAGACTACAAAATTTCAATAGAAATTAGAAAATAAATTTTCAATAAATGCAACTATATTTCATAAAATTTAGTTTTATTTTGTTACTCTGCTCTTCACTATAATGCATAAAAAATAATTCTACCAAGACTATTGAATAAAAACATGTTCTGAACGATTAAAAAATTCATACCAAAAACCAATGCCAAAATCTGGAATGTTAAATACATGACCAATAGGCTGATTACTTAGTTAAGAATTTGGATTGCAACAATTAAATTTAGTAATAATTTGAAATGGAACATAAAATTATTAAAGAATATGAACATGAAATAATAAATAATATTGATTATAATTTTAGATATTATTTAATTAAAATTATAAAAATCTTTCAGATTTATGTCAAATTGTTTTAATTTATTAATGATACAAAATCACTATTATAACAATATTTATCTCAAAAATCAATGTAGTTTTTCTTCACACTTATAATTAAATATTTGTTGAGATGGCAACCAAATAGTTAGTTCCCTAGCCTTCAATTCAATAGTTCGTGTGCTCGGTTCCCACTTCGGGTGTGAATGTTTGCTGTTGTAAACTATAAGACCTGGTCTAATTGGTTCTCGTGTGCATAAAATGACTCACTTTTAAGAGACAAGGAAAACAAACGATAATATATTATTTAAACAGTATGGCCCACTCTGTTTTCTCAGGAGAATACTATAAATTCCGTTATATTAATTACATTGTCTACGATTAGCGAAAATTATATTGAATTTTGGTATACTTGCTTTATTAATCATAGGAAATCAAAGATTTAATCATTTTATTTGAAAATTCTAAGATCTTATATTCAAGAATAATGATCAATGAGAGAATCATTGTTTTTCGAATTTGATTTCCTTAATTACCTTATTGTTCAAATTTATGGAATATACAGATTTAACTTATAAACAATTATTAGGTTTATTTAAATATTTCTATGAACACATTACTTTGAATCAAGAATATTTGCTGTAAACCATTAATTCTTAGGTGTTTTCAGTGAAATTCTACTAATTGAGATAATGATTTTATTTAGTAAAATATTAAGAAATTTCATTTTAACTCTCTTAAAATTAATGGTCATAATTGTATTGATAGAAATAAAAGAAATCTAAATTAATATTTTAATTAGAAATTGGAAACCTAAACTTTTAAGAAAATTTTAATATCAGAAGTCTAACAACCACTACTTTGCATCTATTAATTCTTACATTTAAAATTAATTTTCAAATGTTATTGAAGGTTTCTCATTTAATGAGATATTTGCTTCAAGAATCACATCGGAATTTTAATATATTTCTATACATTTAGAAAATAGTTATATTGTATTTTAATATCTTAGGACTCAGAACACTGTTTTGCAGCTAGTACATATTACATAATAAGCTCAAAATGTTATAAATTTACTTGATATGCTTATTACCTATTTATTCAAATGAAAAGCAATCAGACTAAGGATATGGATAAATAGAAGATAAAAAATATTACTCAGGCTACATTCAATAATTTTAATGGAATTTCTAATGAATGTAGATGAAAGAGTCTAGCTCAGTGGTTTTCACATGGCTACCAGAAATTCGAATGCGAATATAATTAGAATAAGTTGCTCTCCAATTCATATGAGTTGAAACTTGTATTAAAGTTCTCTCTTTATACAACAGGTAAGAAAGATTTCTCAAAAATATATATGAAAATTTAACTTATGAAATTTATGAAGTAACTGATTAAATTCTTTTGAAACAAATTAATTTTGAATTATAAACTTAATCGTGTTTTGAAGAACAATAATTGCCCACTTTGTACCTCAATACAGTATATTTCACAAATATTTATTGAAGTATTTTTTGCTAAAATTCTTAATTAAGATTTTTTTATGCTTCCTTTTGATTAAAAGTAATGCGAATAAAAATTAACACTTAAAAAGATTTATATGTGATAAAAATTAAGATATTAGAACATTTCATCAATTTAAGATGTATTCAGGGTAAACTGTTTCCTTTCTTACAACCACACTAATTCTTATATATGTGGTTGTAGGAAAGGAAACAGTTCAAGTTTTTTGAAATATAATGCAATAATTCCATTATTTTAAATTCAAAATGATGAAAACAATCTTCCAAATTTTAATTAGATTTTTTTAATTTATTTCTATCTACTGAAACAAATTAGAGACATCATATTATCTAACTGTTATATTCTTTAAGTTTTCTCTAGAATATATTACGATTTTTTGTAAAGTAATAAACATATTTCTATCAGTTTAATCAACTTCTTTATGAACAGCTTTCCCTACTTTCAATATATTATATTTTTACTACTCTCAAATTCATATATTTTTGACATCTATATATATATATATTATATTTATATTTATAAAGTTAAATAAATAATAAAAGTTGCTTAAAATGCAGTGCATGAAGAAAATTATTATTTGCCTACTTTCCTATATATATATATATATATATATATATATATATATATTATATATAATATATATATATATATATATATATATATATATATATATATATATATATATATATATGTATGTATATACATATATTTCCTCCCCTTTAATATTTCTTTAATATTAAAAAAATGCTACAGAAATATTAATATAAGGTATTAACAGTTTTTTGCTTCGATTAGATTTAATTTTTTTTTATTACACGGCTCTTTCCACACATTTGAGTTTTTCTACTTTATATAAATTTTCTCTACGCATAAACCAGAACTTGCAAGAATTTTAAAAAAATATCTTGTTATTGCTTTTTAACACTATAAAACAAATGAAAAGGTGTTAACATGCTGTATTAAAATACTCTGTACTCTTTTTTCCCTCATTGTAAACAAGTTAAAAAAATTGCTGGCAGATATTATATTGCATACAAAAGCTTGGCAAATTTAATATAGAAGTATAATTAATCATATTTATAATGTACACACACAAGTTGTACCTGATTACAAAATGTTCATTTAATTTTACGTTTGTTAATATTTTATTATAATATCATTGAGGAGTTCTATAATAAAGATTTAAATTTAAATTTAATGCGTTTCCTTAGTTAACAATATAAGAAAAAGATAACGAAATGTATTTCATTTCAAGTAAAAAAATGTTTTTCCTTAATATTTTGTCTCTGTGAGTATATATATATATATATAAATATAGATTAAAGAAAATAATAAAAAGATATTTTTATAGAAATATTTAAATTATGTTGCAGAACCCTTCTGAAATAAATTTAGTTTAGGAATTTAAAATACCATGTCTAATTTTACATAATTTAAAATGAGCAGAACATTCATGTTTCACTTTATTTTACTTTTCCAAGAAATGGGGATACAGTTTTAAAAGTCTTTAGTCTATTTTATGGAAGAAAATAAATGAATTCCATTACACTATTGGTAAAAATACCATTTGCTTATTCACATTTATGGTGAATTTTATATTCTTCTCTAGACATAAATGTTATTGAATTTGGTATATTTAATAAATTCTTTAAATAAATTTATTGCTTCCTCTTGAAATATAAATTCATTTACTTTATATCTATTCCTACCATTTTTCAAAGAAACGGAACATTGTGTACACATTTGTTCCTCTAATATTATAACTTGTATTTGTAAAAACAGCTACATGATAAAGGAATTATCAAAACTAAAAAAATCTATTTAAAAGACTTATGATGACAAAAATAGGATGACATGTTTAAATTAAAATATTAAATATGCGGAATCAGTATTTTCTGTAGCCGCCACGAATTGAAATAATTGCTGCTGTATGGTGTAGCATGGAGTCAATGATATTTTAAAGTCTGTCTGGGGAAGATAATTTCATAATTAAAAAGACTAAATAGTTATCTCTTTTTAAGCATAGTTTCCAATTTCTTCTTAGCTTTTATGTATTTGAAACAAGAAACATTAAACTACAATTATATACCTGTAAGCTACAAAATATATTTTTCCTTAAATATTAAAAATCATAAATGGCCCAAATTTTCAAAAACAGAAAAATACTTAACTTTGGAGAGTAAAAAATTTATTCTTAAGTATGCAAAAATATATTAAAGAGTTGCATAAAATACCTGCAAGCTCTTCCTTGTGAGTACAGATAAAAGTTGGTTAGTTGTAAATTTTAAACACGATTTTTAAATAAATCTTTCATTAACATATGAAGGTTAGATATTTTGTTTCACAATCATACCGTCTCCTATATAATTATCCATAAAAGTGTCTTAGCTAAATACAATTTGAAAACATTTAACATGAATTTATTTAGATGTGCATATATAAGTAAGCTTTTCTAATAGACGCAATAAAGATGATATAATGTTGAACTTAAAATATTAATAAGTCAGTATTAAATTAATTTATTATTACCAAGTTAATCTAAAAATAAATTATTCATCAAGTTTCAAAACTTTCAATGTTTTTCAGGAATGGAAAACAGGAAACCATGTTTTACCTTAAACGCATCATTAAGTCCTACAAAGTTTTTATCCTAAAAACTATTTCTTAAAATATTTCAATAGTTCAGGATGAACTCATGTAACTCATTCCTTGTCAGTTAATCTATTGAATATGGAATTAAACTATGAGCTATGTTTCAACCTAATTCTAGTTTAAGAACTTAGAAATACCATTTTTTGAAAAAAATATTTTAGATTCCTTTTTAAGTACAAATTGAACTCATAAAATAGAACCAAGAATACAAATGAATGTCAGATCTTACATTTTAAAAATAGAGTTTCCATTCCTATATATTTTTGTTTCTTGAAGTGTAAAAAAACTATTTTAGCCTAATAGGTTTCTTAGACTGTTCAAAATACAAATTTTTCAAAAATGATATTTTAATGCACCTCTAATATACATTAATATAGTAAGCAAACTTTTGTCGAGATATTTTCATTCAGAAAAGAAAAAAACGGGTTATAATCAATAATTCGTTTTTAAATTTATTCCTTATCTTGGGCACTAATTGAATCTATGTACCATATATTTTCTATTTATAATTATTTCACATTTGGAGATACTTTTATAAATAACTTAATGAATTTAGCTGTTACGGTTTGCATTCCTGTGGATTCGTTAGACATTACTGGCTTCCTAATTTGCTACATGATCAATATTTTGAGAAATCAAATCAAGTTTACCATTTAAATTCTAAACATTTAAACCATATAGATATTTAAGCTAATATATTTTCCACTCCTAAAACGTGAAAGCTAGAAATATCAAAGTGCCACATTTTAAGTAAATTCTGAAAATGTCAATGAAATTTTAAGGAAATATTTTTTAACTAAGAAATTTATTTTTCAAAATTTCTACTCAAAATAAATTGAAACTATAGAAATACAAAAATTGTTAATTTATACTGAACAATTGATTTTTAAACATTGCAATTAAGTCAAAAATAGACTAATTAAAAACATTTTCAGAAAACACAATAGAATAACAAGAAAATAAATAACCCAAATAAAATTCATTTTTATAGAAATTTTAACATTACTTCAAAACATGGAATGATCGTAGAAAAATTATGCAAAATATTCTCGCATTATATTTTGAAAACTGCATACAAATTTTAAATTAGATTTATCAAAAGCTTAAATTCATAATTGGAATTATTCACAAATCTTCGTGCTTGGATAAATTCAATATTATAATGCAACTTTTTAAAGCAGAAAAATTGTTTCTTATGAGTAACTATTCAATTTTTAATGATATTTGAGAGACAAATAAGTAAGTAATGCATTTTTACAGAAACGTTTTGCTATTTCTGTTAGTGGTAATATTTTCATTGATATGACAACTTAAAATAAAATAAATTGGTTAAAATATTATTTTACAAAAGAAAAAGTAATTTTCTAGTATATTTAATGGGACTTCGGCCAAAAACCCCTATCTCCCTGGTTCTGACATTTTAAGAATTGTACTTTATTAGTTAAAAAATAATTCTAAACTAAATAGGTAAATCTACATTATAAAAACAAAATTGTTTACTTCTTCATAAAATTTTCCATTCTAAGCAGCTTAAGTAATTCATAAATTACTTCTAAGTCATTTATAAATTAATATTACTTATATTAAGCAGTTAAAGTGATTTAAAAATCAAAAAACATTTCTTAGATATTTTATTAAATTAAATTGGAATAGATACGAAATATTTGCAATTTCAATATTAAGGTATTTAATTTTAAAACACAAATTACTAAATAAATTAATTGATTTAAATCAAAAACAACATTCCAAATTATTTTTTTGTTCAGCCGTATATATGTATACTTTAGTTTTGAATTTTTATTAGTTCTGATCCTGCTTATGTATGTTAATTACTTCCACATATTATCTCATACGATGAAGTTTCAAACTCCCGTGGGTCTCAAGTAAGAGAATTTTTGAACTGATATTTAATATTAAAATATGTTTTGGTATTTTTTTCATGCAATGCCACTTTTTATAGCTATTTCATTAATATTCATTCATATGCAATTCAATATTCAATATTATATTATGATTAAGAAACTAACTTCTGATAAATATTAGATAAGTTTTTGATTCATTGCAATTTATTTATAAATTTCTGTTGACTTGATTGAAGAACACATGCATAATTATTAAAACAGAATTAATCATGGTTCTATTAGAAATTTTAAGCAGAAATGGGAAATTTGAACCTCGGAGTAATTCCCAGGTCAAAGCTATAAATTTAGTTCGAAATTAAGGGTAATGTAATTGAAGAAGCTCTTGGAATTCAGATCAAGCTATCATTAATAGTACGTTAAGCAGTTATAGTGCGACTTTAATAGCATATTATAAATCAGTATAAGACGAAGAATGTATCACTAAATCTTCACTGATTTATTAAGTGTTTAATGAATCCTTATATCGTAACAACACATCATGACAAATATAAAATGAAAATATATAGGGAAATTATATTATATATATGTATATATATATATGTTTGTATATATATATATATATATATATATATATATATATATATATATATATATATATATATATATATATATATTATATATATATATATATATATATATATATATATATATACAAAAATGAAATCTTTCTCTTAAAAAATTTTGCATAAAACGTTTTTATAAAAAAATTATTTGCTTCTAAATAATATCTCCGAAGATATAATAACTGTTATATTTATTATAATAATCAAACCTAAATTAACTTCTAGAATGAAAAATAATAAAATAAGCAGTAAATATTTGAAATAACCAGAAAGATATTAATAATAGATGTTACATCTTTGTCTCAAACAATCTAACAATCGTAAGACATAAGAGATCTTTTTATAGAACAATGTTACAAACTATAGTCAACCAAACAGAGAAATATTCTTTCTGTGAATCAAATCTGTATGTAAAAGAGAAAAAAATTCACGAGTATCTTTCTAGATATAAGTCTAATAAAGATAAAAGGATATTTGTTTAGTCACTAGAGACTAAAAGTTATACGTAATCTGCAAAAGAGGAAGTATATTGTTTTCAATAAATGAATGGAGTGTGTTCCTAGTTGATGCAGTACTCTAGGAAATTAATAACATGAAATGTTATCATTTAAGCAATTTTTATATAAATATTTGATAAACTGCGCCAGAAAAATACTTAAATAATATTCTTAACATCATTACTAATTATTTTTTTATAAAATCTCTTTATCTTTTTGAGGAACACAGACCTAAATTAATAACTATTATGTCATTTCTGTATATTCAGTTATGAGACAAATATTTTATAAAATATATCAAAGAATAAATTATTCTATTTGTAAAAAAATATTTTTGAAAAGTTATTTCAGTTAGTTTATTTTTTGTATTAGTATAATATTTTATTATGCGTATTTGTTTCCCTTTTCCTCATAAAAATAGATTCATCAAAATTCTTACTTAGTGAGAAATCTTTAAAATCAATTTATTGTTTTCTAACGAAAAATCTCTTATTATTTATTTTAAAATATCAACTGTTAACGATGTTTACAAAAATTACTAGAAATTTAATAATACTATAGCGAAATTTATAATATACATTATTCTGAATAAGTATTCTTAATTTTCTTTAATTTTTTACGTCTTTTAAATTAAAACATTGTGACGAAAGTTATTAATTTATGGTATTGACAATATAAATTTTTATGCTTAATATAACAAAAAGCGTTAAAGTACTTAAATATTTTTGCTCATTTTTGTCGCACATAACAAGCAGATGACTAACAGTGAAAAATGAAAAAAAAAAAAATTTGTTCATTAGAGGGAATTTTTCAACCGTTAATATTTTTAAGAAAAATTATATAATATAATTTAACTTACATATTAAAGATAAAGTTTCACATAAGAAATTAATAATACAAAATTGTTTAAAACAAAAATGTGTATTAATTAAATATATTTTAATATAAGTTCAGGGTATTTGAAAATGAAGTAAAAAATTTAATTTTTTAACTACTAAAACAACGAAAAAATTTTTCACTTAAAATTAACCGCTAAATAATTTTTGCAAATGATCTATAGACAAACTATTATATTGCTTTCATTCATTTTTACAATAGCCATTAAAAATTATTCAGTTTTACTTTGTTGTCAAAGAATTATATTTTTTCATCTTTGCAAAGAGATAATTTAATTTACTTTTCTTGAAAAAAATTGTTAAAACCAAACGTAAAACTTTAATTACAATTTAATCTTTTTAGATTCTTTTTTATTCTTTCTTTTATCAGAATTTTCTAATTCCATATGATTCTAATGAGATTACTTTATTTGCTGAGAATTAAAAATGCAAATACTTATATTATTGTTCCATTAAATTAATTCAGCTTTATTTAATCTAGAAATTATATATTAAGTTATAAAAGTATACATAAATTCTAGTTGCGATAATAAGTGAGTTTATATTATTAAAGAATAAGCTATACAATTTCCTTTATTTACTATTTCTTACATTATAAAATTTCATTTAATAAGTTTATGAAATACCTATATGTGATTTTGGTAACTGAAGGATTAAGACCGATTAAATCACAAATATAATAGATTTATTCATGTACAAATACAGTAACATCTGGATGAGTTTGGTGCCATTCAACCTACCCACAGTTGTCTACCCAAATTATCCTAAACGAATTCGGTTGGGAAACAGCCTAGAACCATATGCGACATTGATCATATTGAGATTTTAATAGGTGGATTATAAACATTCATCATTTCTTACATTATTAGTCACACTGCATACATTGAATATTCAATGCATACAATTAAAAATAAAAAATGAGTTTTGATTTGAGATTAATACTTAGGAATAATATGCTTTATCAATTTTTTTTAGTTAGACATGTGATAAGTGAAAGTTCAATAATAACCAGAGCTTTAACCAAAATTCTGATTTTTATTTGGGCTTTGAAATGTTTTTCGGTATTCTCCGTAGAGTATGCAGAGCTTCCTGTTATGATCAGCAAAGTGAAGCATCATTTGTCACGATCAGTGATTGGGAGGGAGACCACTTATGCTCCCTCACTAGTTTGCTGGGGCTTCGTGGGCTGGAAACTTGTTCACATTAATATGTGACGTCCAAAGTCCTTCCATTAATGTGGAGTGGATATGGAGAAGAGAGTGCCACAATTCAGGTGTGACCTCATCACTTGACCGTGGCTCAAAATTACGAGACACTTGGTGTCGAGTGAGAATTTAAAACCTGTTAACCTAAAGGTACTGTCCGAGACTCTCCTGCACCGCTATGTATATACGTAATCTACATAATATACGTCACATAAATATCCTGATAAATTATAACTTAACGTGTGCAATAGATTTAAGTAGTTCATTGAATCGATATACAGGTGAGCAAAATTTTTTAAACTTACCATTAATTAAGAATTATTTTTTATTTGCCTTATGTTTTTAAATATTTCAACAAATAAGAGTAAAAATTATGAAAATTTCCTATTTGATAATGGAAAAACAATAAATTCTAATTTGGCATTAATACATTTGTTCACAGATTGCAAATGAATTAAGAAGAGAAAAAATTAATGGGAATTCAAAGAGCCACATCTGCTTACAGAAAAAATATTATGATCTCCTTCAAGATTTCAGTATTGAACTTGTTACGTTCATATAACTGATAAGAACTAAAATTACATTTGATAATAAGATAATCTCTCTTGATAATTTATAATTTATATCCAAAAATTAAAAAAAAATGTGAATAATATTAAAAAAATTGCAACTGGTATATTTAAGAAACGCAGGGGAAAATGCACGAAACTCTCTAAATTTTGTCCAGAGCGTAAAAAATACACATTTCTCTCTATTTATTTTATATATAAACATGCATTGTGTATAAATTTATTGATTATTTAAAATCCTTTATTCATTACAAATTTAAGGATATAAATCGATTTCTTCGAAGAAGGATTCACAGGCATGTCTTTGAAAAACCAGCATCAATTATTCATCTGAAATGACGTTTGAGAAAAGTACCAATAATACATTCTACAGAAGGAAATATAAAACGTTTAAACTGTGTGTGCTTATCTCATTTAAAATGTATGAGGGATTAAAATAATTTACTGGTCAGAAGATAGTGATAGAAAAACAAAAAAGATGTTTAAATATTTCATGAAATATTACTACTTGCTTTGTTACTATTTTTTGTTTAGTTTTTTAAAACTAAACAAAAAATAGTAACATTTTTTAATAAAAACATTTTTAAAGCCAATTCAGTTAATACTTATTCATTCCAGTGCAACCGTATCTATGTATTTTCTTTCAAACAAAAAATATTTCCCTTTATTATATAATTTTTTGATAAAATAAATTTTTCTTCGAAATGTATATTCTAGTATATTTAATATGTGTACTGTTACGTTTTCGAAGATATTAACAATAACATATTTTGTGTAGCTTGAAATATAGACAATTTTATGTAAAATTTAATTATAATGTTTTCAGAAAATCATAAAATTAATGAATTAATTTTAAAAAAGGCAACTGAATTCTAATTCTTATATTTTCCACCAACAGTTTACTTTTTCAATCTTTTGCTTCTCACAATTGATAATCTTGGTAAAGCTATATAAATTAGGGTTAAAATTAATGATAAGTCAAAATTAATATTTTTAATATGTATTGTAAAAACAGTTTAAAGAATTAATAAAAACATAAAATAAAGAAATACATAAGAAATACATAAAATAAAAAAGTGCTAAATAATAGTGTAAAAATATAACAGAATAACCACTATGTTTATTTAAAAAATGAAGTTTTTTTTATATTATATAGAAATAAATCGTATCACTTTCCTTTTTTGCACTTTCATATAAATTAAATATATAAAATTTAAAATAAATATTTCATCTTCTTCCAATTCTGATAATCAATTGAAACTAAAATTAAAGTAATTTAATAATAAAATAATGGAGATCAAATAAATGAAAAACTTCATACTGCTTTATATGGATTGTTTTCTAATTTTAATTTTTGTAGATACTAAAAGTATTTCTATTAATTTATTGCAACAAAAATTTTGTTGCCTGAGAAAAAGTCATATTAAAATACATTAGTATTTTCTCACCAGATTCTAAGAATCAATAAAGTACACACATAATTTTGCATTTGTATTGTATGAACTGATCAAGAATGATACATACAACGTTTTCCTTTCTTTTTTATTATGATGATAATTCATCTAGTTGACACAGCTCACGTAGATACCATAAATTCTAGTTCTTTTACAGTAAGTAACAGATAAGCATTAATGAAAGTTGCTGCGTTGTTAAATAATAAAAATTAAATTCAAAATTTTTTAAACACTGAATTTCTTTTATAAAAGAATCAGGAAAATTCATTTTATTCAAAAGGACATAGGTATTTGATTTAAAAAAGCGCGTAAACTTAAATGGCTAAAAAGTCTGGCGCACTTTCTAATTATCAAGCACAGCCACTAAGAATATGCAAAATAATGCCACTCGTTAAAGTGTCTTAAACTCAACTAATGAAGATATCTTGGAGATATTTTGCTCCATAAGTCCTGTAAAGCAATCCATAAACACATAGAAGTGGAAGCTGGTGGAGAGATTTTCTGAACAACACGTTTTAATAAACCATAAAACGATCAATAATGTTCACATCTAAAAATTTAGCCGCTAAAATGACTAACATTATAAAAGTAATTTTGGAGTCATTCAAAAAATCTTTCAGTGTGTGATGTGTTTTACTGCGTCTATTCTGGAAATGTTTAATTCTATTGAAACGTGAGTATAAGAAAGTACTTTCAATGGATGCATAGGTATAGTTTAAATACGTATTAGATATTTTACACATGTGCTTCATACGGTCACAAATCCCTACCACCTTGAGCAATCTCTTGTTGACATATAAAAGTCATAGATTCATAATATTTCCTCCATATCCATGCTTCCATCCATATAGTATGATTTGAAAATAAGACTTGTTATAAAAACCATGTTTTTCATGAGTTGATAATCCAATGGCACTGTTAACAAGTCCAGAAAAAAGTAAAGTTTTGTGCTTTACATTCAACATCAATCCGTGGACGTGGGCTCCAAAAGTTTTCATCAAGGATGGTCTGTTTAACAATTCGCAAGTGGACATTCCTTAAAACCTCAGAAATGAAATCCACATCGATGATTTTTTTAATTCAAAATCATTTTCCTACTGCACCCTTGTCTGAGATTTGATATTTTACTTCTTAGGCGTAATTTAATGTTCCCTCGTGAAAGTGTTACACGTGAAAATGTAAATTTCATCTTTATCTGATCAATAATTGTAACTTATCCCTCATATTATAATTATATATATATATATATATATATATATATATATATATATATATATATATATATATATATATTATATATATGACTTTATTTTAATTTCATTTAAATTACAATAATGTCAATAAACCATCAAATAGCTTTGGCAAACACCTGCTGTCTCATGATTGGGTGAACTTCCCCAACGCATAGTTGAATAGCAGCACATCTTCATATTTTTTTAAGCACACCTATACCGTTTTTCAATAACATGAGCGCATATTTACCCAAAATCGAAAGATTCTCATCTCCATGTAATTTACAAATATTCAATATATTTTTTGTACTTGATTTTTTTATTTAATCTATTTATCTTTCATTTAAGATTTTTACTTAATGCATTTATCTTTCATTCAAGATTTTTACTTAATGCATTTACCTTTCTTCAATTAGGAGATTATAAAAATAAAATTAATTTTAACTAAAAAGAAATGAGATTAATATATGACCAGTCGAGTAATTTAAAGATCAGTGCTCCGTCATTCGTCTGTCTGTTTGTCATTCGGTTCAGTAGCACTCAGGTATGACTCCCACTTCAAACTTAAATTATGCTCGTAATACAGTTTAGGCTCTAAATGCAGTTCATATTAACACTTATGATTAAAAAGTGCGATGAAAAATTGATAAAATGAATAGAGAGATCGTTGTTAAAATAAATTCATAAGAACTATTAAATAAAGGGCAAGCTATACACAAGTCATTTGATCATGAAAAGCGAAAAAATTAATGGAAATAGATATTTTATTAGTTAAGCAACTTTACAGTTGGTACATTATATATATATATATATATATATATATATATATATATATATATATATATATATATATATATATATATATATATTATTTTACAAAATAATTCGAAAAAATGCATTATATCGTTTTAGTAAAAATTTACCACACTACAAGTTGAATTATTCTTTCATTTTGCATAAACGATTATTAGTCTCAGTGACAATTAAATTACTCCTCTTACAATAAAGAATCAATATAGAAGAAAAAATTAATTTAGACTAATTAAACGCATAGTTTCAAAATATATAAGTTTCTATTCATGATTAAAATTAATCTTTTTTATTGGAAATTATAGCATACACACAATATTTAAAAATAATGATAACGATAAAATTTGTAATAATAATAAATCTTGTCTTTAAAGAGTTCAGAAAGATAAAATCACAGTTACATCCGTAAAGAATACTTTTACATATTAATTCGAAAACTAAGGAGCCACACCTATTTTATCTTAAGACATACTAAGAAAGAAAAGAAACATAGGGCTTGCTCTTATCTTTTGACCTTTAACAAGATTTACAGTTTTACATAAAAATGTCTTCCTTTCATTCCAACTTTTTTCTCTCTCTATTGAGCTAAAAAAATACAATATTTATATGCAAGTAAAATTTGGTTTTTCTTTAATTCACTTCTGAAATTTTAAATTTGATTTGTAGTGATACAGCACAAATTTATATAAAAAAGAGAATTTGGAATTATTCTAACTTATTTAAAATTATTAATATAAGTCTTCTCATGTATTAATATTTTATCAATACTGCTGAAATTTTTAAATTACATATATAAATACATTTATGGTTACTTAAAAATGTATTTTTATGAAATTTTAATTTATCATCTTGTGATTTCAAGCACTAATTTTATTACTATGAAAATTAAATCAGTATAGAAACCATCGTAACTTTGATGCAGAACGAAAATGAAATCTCTTATGAAGTAATTACATGTTAGTAGAAATATAGTAATTAAGAAAAACATTCATTACAATATTCAATGTTTCAATATAGTTTTATGAAAAATTAGGAGACAGGTATTTTGATAATCGAAAGAATTTTTTTGATTTTGAACTTTAATGCATCTTATAAAATTATACTTATTTTATATTCCTTATACAAATAATTTACAGTAATGAATTTGAAATCATAATTTTTCATATGGAAATTAAGATACAGTGAGTTTGTGTTGCACTAAGTAATTCAATCATTTAATTTGCAATATCAAAAATTCAAATGTTTCATTTTATATTTTTCCAATAACACGTTGTGGAAGTTTATTCTTATTCCCAATTAATCAACGTATTTACTAAAAATTAGCAATTCAATATTAAATAAACAGTATTACACTGTAGAAAATATGTAATAGTGGATATTGAAGAAAATTATGATAAAAATTATGATCAAAAACATCGATAAAAGTAACTTCATATTACCTAGTAAGGTTTCAAAATCAAATATTTCTTTCAAATTGAACATAACTAGCTTTAATTTTAAAAATGAGCGATGATTTTACTGTAAAATTTGTTTAAAGTATGAAAGTTTATTTAAAAAAGTTAGTAAATGTTTTAAGAGTTAAATAAATTTTGATACAACGAAATTCACTTTCAAGTAAATATATTATATTTATGCGTGAAAATGGACATATATTAGCCTTCAAGTTTGCCATGTAAAACATTATTAATTATCTTTTTTACGTAGAAAGAAATCTATAAAAAGATAAAATTGTTTGAAAATAAAGGTATTTAACACATTTAAAAAATTGCTTTGACGCATTGACTTTATTAATTACAGATATTTTACAGAAATATAAAAGTTTCTAAGTAGATTCTTGTTCAAGTTCTACTATTCAATATTCCGTAGATAACGTTCCTAATTTAGAGAGAGTTCATTGCCATCTTACTTCATTCATAATTTGTTGCAATGAGGTTAATTAAGCAATTTACCATTTGGTGGAAGACACGAAGAATTAATGATGGTTTAATTTCTTGGTACAATTTTCGGCAACTTTATATTTTTCTCAATTTGATGCCTGAATGTATAACTGACAGATGTCTTTTTTTTAATTTTTCATCATATTACTTAATACATTCTGCACGTATTGTCCCCAAAAGATAACAATCCTCTACAATCAGATAAGGCATGAGAATCCTGAATTTTAATTCACTTTTTGCATTTAATAAAGAAAATATAAAATACAACTTTTTAATCCAACAAAAATGCAAAAATTACTTTCACGAGGAGAAAAATGAAAAAACAATTATTTTAAGTTGTTTCTTATATTCATTTTTAAAAAATTCAAGTCTCTGAATTAATTGATATAATACATCTAAGATTTTATTTTATTGAGTAGCTGTTTTTATCATCAACTTAAAAAAGTATAAAAGATTTTATAAGAGAATGCAGTTATAAATACAAATAATTTTCCTTTAATACTATTTTTGAAATAATTAATAAACTTTGGAATATACCAAACGTTGGTCAATCCTACTTTGCCAATTTCATTAATTACAGGGACCAGCATCGAATGCCTAATAATTCGCAGGTGCAACAATAATTGCCACCTTAAGAAAAAAAAGTCCTCCTAGCCATCCTGAGTAGTGAGGATCGGCTGCATAACGAAGTAGAATCCGTCTCACCAGCTTGTGGTATGGATGTTGCTGTTTCATTTTATGCTCGTGTCTTTTTCAAGACCGATTTAAGCTCATACACTAACAAGAACATACATCACACAGAATACCTTAGATAGCTTGCTTTATAGTCTCTCGATAGCTTGCTTTATAGTCTCTCGTTAGCTTGCTTTATAGTCCCTTGTGATGCATTACAGATCTATACTGATGGCAGCATGGGTGAAGGCGCTATTTCGGGCAATAATTTTTTGTTAAAAAGGAGAACGGCACTGAATTCTGTGTAAGGAACCCTCACAATTGCTTGGCGTTCCAAGCAGAACTAATATCTGTTGAGGAAGCTTTGAAATTTTGCATAACTGGCATTTGAATTTTCAGAGATAGTCGTAGATCCATTCAGCATTTATCTAAATGGTGGAGGCAAGTGGATCAAATGACAAGGAACTGGCGTTTGAATAGCTTGATTGCCAATGATCACTTTTCAGTGGGTTCCATCTCATGTAGATGTGTACGAAAATGAAATTGCTGATGATCTGGACGGAGAGGACAGCCGTAAGGATACTGCTCATGGTGGCTGCCTTACTTTAAGACAGATAGCCACTCAGATCCGGCAAGCTATTTGTCGTTCTTAGAGGTGAGCCCCTATGCATGAATGGTATAAACAAAATTGCCTTCATGCTGTTCTGATTGGGGTTCGTAACAGACGCAATCAGAGAACTTTCGCGAGATTTCGAAGTGGAAACACATATGTACAATTTCATACGAGGGTTACTCTGAAATTTTTGAGATACGCGAAGACGAGAATTTACAAAATAAAAATAACGGTTTAATTTTAAAGTACAAAGTATTTTAACACAGAAGACGATTTTTTACTGACTTACTTCAACTTGTTTAGCGTGGAATGAATTTTAAACAGAAGAGAGAATGGTGTTGACATGTAAACATTTTCGCGACTATGATTTTCTGCGACTTCAAAGCAAGATTAAATCAAGAAGAATGCGTTCAGTGGTTGCAATTAGCATTTAGTGATGAATCTCCAGCTCGTGCTACTATATTCAGATGACTTAGAGAATTTAGAAGAGGTCGCTATTTTCTTCAGGATGAAGTACACACAGGAAGGCCGCCGTCGGCAGTAATCCCGGATAATGTGTCTGCCATTCGAAAAATGTTAAATGGATGATAATCGATGTACCTATCAAATGATACAGAAGGAACTTAACATTGGATCCGCAGCCATACACAAAATCATTCATGAAGAATTTCATTTGAAAAAAGTTGTTTGCCTTTGGGTTCCCCGTAATCTAACTGAGAATCAGAATAGAGGATCCTGTCAGAATCAGTAATAGAAACTCTTAATATGCTGAATGATGGTGGCCACCACATCATTTCTAAAATTGTAACAGGTGATGTAACGTATATACCGTTTTTTGACGTTCCAACACGTCAAGAGAGCAAAGTATGGGTCTTTGAAGATGATCCTACGCCGACAATAGTGAAAAAACAACGCGCACTGAAAAAAGTGATGTATGCCGTTTTCTTCAGAAGTACGGGATTGGTCAAATCCATCAGGTTGGAAGGACAAAAGATAGTAACAGCAAACACTAAATGTCTTCCAGAAATTCTACAAGAACTGAATGTTAGGGGACTAATGCTTCACCATGACAATGCATCTTCACATACAATCGGATTAACAGATGAGTTACTTAAACAAAAACAAATTAAAATGATTGAACATCCGCCGTATTCACCTGATCGTGCGACTTTTGGTTATTCTTTAATCTAAAAAAGAACTTACTTGGACGTCGTTTTCATTCAGAAGAAGAGATTGATGTGGCTATAAATGCATTTTTTTCATCTATTCGAAGAAATGAATGGCTTGAGGCATTTAATCTGTGGAAAATTCGTCTACAAAAGTGCATTGATGCTGGAGGAGACTACTTTGAACACACCTAAAATTTTGTAAGTATAACTTTAAAAACCTAGTTGTATCTCAAAAATTTCAAAGTGACCCTCGTATGACTGGCCACAATAGTTTATCCCCTGTCTCAAAATGCAATATGACTCCAGCTGCTCCTGTCCACATTTTGACCTGAATCGGTTTAAATATTCTTGAGTCCTGAGGCAGTGCTCTATTGTTTGAAGGTGTTCGGGTTCATGGACATGGTTTGTTGTTGCTGTCAATCAGGAGGGATAAGCCACAACACACTTACATAATAGTCAGTATTAAAATTTAACAAATTCCATTTTCTCACCTTGGCCGTCACAAAATTTGCTGCTTCCGACTGTAAAAAACGTGTTATACACTGAGATTAGTCAGAACTTTTTAATATATCATAAACATATATCTTTTAATTATTAAAGGTGATTATAAAAACTTCAGAATCCCCCTTATATTAATGAAATTGAATAAAATATTCAAATTTTATACTGATTATATTAATATGCTCTATTTCAATGGCTGGAACACAATTAGTTATTATATATTATAAATAAAAGATCTTTATTATGTAGAAATAATCATTTAAAAAGTATTAAGAATTCTTAAGGATAAAAGATTTTATAAGCTGATTATATAAACTATTTGTTTAAATATTTTTTGTCATTGTAAATGACAAAATAAACAATTCAATACTGAAAGTCTTCAAAAGAGTAAAAATTAATTGTAATAAGTCAATTTAAAAGTTAGTTCAAATTTATTTCCAGATGAATACCTGGAAAATATATATTAATGTTTTAAAATATGTTCCATTTAAAACACATAAAAAAGCTCATAATTTCTGATATATTTTAAAATATTGAAATTTTATTTGCACATCACTTCTAAAAGTTCTTCAGGTTAAATTTTTTTTAAAGTTTTAATTCAAATTAAAATTCCTGACTAGGAGAAAATGAAAGCGAAAGAGTTGATTCTCCAATAAAAAACAAAATATTGATCTTATATATAATTCATCATAAAATTATTTCAATACAATCTGGGTTTTAAGAAATATTTTGTATTTTAAATTGAAAATAAATTACAATCTAAAATTCAGAAGCTGCAGCGAAATAATAAATCTAAAACCGAAATTATGAAACAGTTATTTTAAGATACATCTACATTCAGAGCAACATATTTTTAAAATATAAATTTTACATATCAATTTCATTCCTTTATTTATATAAATTTCCTTCTGACATAAAAAATAAGATTTACTTTTCATATTTGAATGTACCATTACTTAAGACAAACGTGCCAGTAACAATGGAACCAGTTGTAACTGGCAGCCTTGACGCTTGTGATTTCCCATTTACGACATTTGTCAAATAAATACTATGCTTATAATCAAATTGTAATATATTTTCCCAAGATTTTGAATGTATATAGATATTCCTTTACACTTTTTTTTATTTCAAGTTTTATTAAACAAAAATCTATAAAAGTTCACAGTCAGGTACCCTTTGATTCTTTGACGATATTTTGGCGCCAAGATGACTGCTACACAAAAGCTATACAAAGATAGGGTTACCAAGGTTAAAAAAAATCTTATCACTAAGATATATCAGCAAATTTTTTGGCCAAACCAAAGGATACCCGATTCTACACTAAACCCTAAAAATTCGTCTATCATATGATTGAAATATAAATATATTTTGTTGTCAAAATTTAATACAGAAAAGGAAACAAATTACAAATAAATAATCAAAAACGTCTACATTTAGTATCAAAAGAATTTATAGAGGACAATCACTTATGAAATATGAAATTTTCCAATGGAAACCAAACTAACATATCCAGGTTTCTGTAAAATTACCATTTTGAACTTACTTCGTATTTGTGAAACAAAATTCATCTTGTTTCCAAAAGTAACGTCGTTGACGTAAAATGATTATTCTAGACAGTGAGCTTTCAAAACCATATTATATGTGAAATTGTTAAGGCTGCAAGTGACAACTGGTTCCATTGTTACTGGCACGTTTGTCTTAAGTAATGATAACTTTTATAGACAACAAATCAGATAGATTCGATAGAGGAAAACAATATTTTATTCTTCCGCAATTGATATAACCATTTCTTAAAACTCTTCAGAGAAATAACCGTTAATTTTATTTGCCAATTAAAAAAAAGTTTTAATACATAAAAATATCAATGCATTAATTGCTGAATTAATCTTCACATTCCAGTCACTTTCGACATTTCTTTACAGAAACATTTTAAGTCGTAAGTTGGTTTCGCTTTCATTACAGAAAAATATATTCAAATATATAAATTTATTATTCCAATAAATGAATAAATTTATTACTACTTATTTTTGTTACACTAACTTCGTAAAAATATTGTGCAACATATTCATATAAAACTTATAAGTTTAAAATAGAAAATTATTTCATTATAGTCTCCCTTTTTAATATATTTTTAATTTTGTAACTATTACTAATTAAAAAATATCAAATTTTCTAATAAGATTATAAAAAATTCTTCACATTTCAATAAAAAATATTATTTAAAAATAATATAAAATATTTTATTTATTCCAAAGCCATATAAAATCAGGTATTTCTTACTATTTTAATGTTTATGCGATATGTATTAAATTTTTAAAAAATGTAATCTATTTCTATATTCATATATCCACCACATTTTTCGCATTACTTCAATATAGAACATTTTTTCTATAACTAAAAGTATAAAAGTATATTGCAAGTATTATATTTAGTATTACAAAGAAATCAATGAAATAAAATATATTAATGTAATATTTCACCGTCATTTATTTAATAGTAACGTTACAAAATTTTGTAATACATAATTTGAATTGATATTAATTTGAACAGAAATAATTTGCTTAAACGAACATTATTGTCATTTATAAGCTTTTAAATTACGTATCATATTATGGTCATATATTTCAATAAGAAAAACAAGATATGAAAATTATTAAAACTTATGAATCGTAATCTTGTTACAGCCTTATTCATTTGGTTATATATTAAGCTAGTCAGAATAATGCTATTATTATTCTGTCAGAAGTGTATGAAACAGGAGAAGAATTAAAAGATGATACATAATCATTTGGTAATTAATTTTAATGGATATATGAATCATTATGATATCGAATGAAAGTAGTTTTATTAAGTTTGATATTTAGTTTTAACTTTTTATATATAAAACCATCGATAATCAGGGTTATGGAATATAAGTGTTACAAAATAAGATTTAACTCCAAAAATTAATGTATAGAAACAGAAGAACTGAAAAATAGTTTAAACTTTAAATATCCTTCTATTATTTAACTATGTTTGAGTTTGAATTAAAATCTGCATAAGCCGAAATCAGTTTATGTATTGAGTTACTTATGTGTGTGTGTTTTGGTATACTAAAATATATATTCTAGTATCAGAACTAATAGAATATTAAAGAGATGAATTTGATCTTCATGATGAGTGTATATCTTCACACTTCACAAAATATATTATGTAAATTTGAATGGAGGAAACTAAAAAAACTATCGTAAACCGGTAAAATTATTGTGTAAGAGTCAGGAAAAATAAATACAGCAAGCACCAGATAAATTCAATTCTAAAATAAATTTAAGTGAAGGAAAGAGGAAAAACAGGATTTTCAGATTTGACAAGAAATTCCCCTTTTGGAGATAGTTGGTTGCCTGATATAAGCATTTCAAAACAGGACTTGACGCATATTTCGAGATTTTTTAAAATCATCTGAAAGTTAAATAAAATCTCTCTTCCATAGCTTTAAAGAAGATTAGAACAGGTTTGAAATACTTGTAATTTGAAAGTTCTGTAAAAGTGTGTTTCGCTGTAGAGTTAAGGGAATTGTTGTAGACGATAATAACTGATTCCATCAGTGCATTTGTCCTGCTATTGTGACAGAAATAACATTTTTCATTTTTTTCATGGATTTCTTACTATGACAAAAAGTGTATTTGTCTAGTCATTGACCGTGCTTACTTAAATATAAATTCAGAATCATAGGATATTTCTTTACTTTCACTGACACTTTATATAAAATAAATTTTTCATTTTTAAACTTGTACTAGTAAGAAAATTTAAGAAATGTTCAACAATGAAGCACTTCAAAAACAATTTTATCAATTCTCCACAATAATAATATAATATTTTGATAAAATGAAGAAAAATTATAGCTCCTTTTATTTAATTTGTAAGCCGATTGATGGCTGAGTGGTTAGCGTTCCTGAATCCTGAGCTGTTGGTCCCTAATTCGAATCCCGGTTCGGACATGGATGTTTCTTTCCTTCTCTGTCCTTTCTTCTGTGATGTTGTATGAATGTGGCCCACCCTATAAACGGGTTTGTGGTGGTATGGCGCGGGTAACGCTACTCGCCTCCTTGACTTGGTTCACAGATGCCCGCTGGGTAACGACAAATGAGTAGCAGTTTCTGGCATTGTTGTGGCATAGGGTTCGTCACCCAAGTGTGCCCATCATTTGGAAAAAAATTTATATAATTTGTAAGTTTTTTAATCTTTAATAATCTCTTAATAATATATTTGCAATAAAAATCTTATAAATAAATATCCTATTTACATGATTTTGTATCTTGTTAAGCAACTCTTTTCTACAGGCAAAATTTACATTGTTTGATCATTTTTTTCTGCCATGCGATCCACCATTGCCGACTTAAACAGTACCTTTCATCCAATAGAAAAGTTTCTTGGTCTGAGGAAAAGACTAGAGGCGAAAAGTATGCTCACACAGATATACTATGGGCGAGGAAACTAAATACTTTTAATAGAATTTAAGTAGATAATTTCATTTGCACCAGTTTTCACAATTTTCAATTATTGCTACGGTGACAGTTGCAGGAACGCGGGCATCATTATTCAACAGAAAGGAAACAAAACTATCCATGTCAACATACAATCTTACGACGGTGTCGAAGATTTCATACTGATACCATACAATCATTACCCTCCTTCCATTAATGTACTGAAAAGTGAGATGTATCAAAATGAAAATTACCCTCTGTCTTTGAAGCGTTCTACTTCAAAATAGATCATAGTTGCTGATATCCTGTAGTATATTGCATTTTCTTCGTCTCTCCAGGCTCTTTTACACTGTGTGTGTGTGTGTGCGTGCGTGCGTGCGTGCGTGTTTTCGGTCTATACCTTTTACATTAGATTTGTGTGCAGTGTGTCAAATGTATGTATCTTGTAAAATGTAACGTCCTCGGTTGTTCGAAAAAACCTGGATTTTGTGTATGTCCCCGGTTTGGCGATAAAAAGTACAATGTGTGTGTCAAACCGATTTCTAATAACATCGTTGATTGTGATTATTTCATAAAGTCTAATATATTATGTGCAACTGAGGACCTCGTATATGTACACAGCAAACGAGGACCTTTTATACTCATTGACAATCGATGACTTCATTTGGATATAGAAAAATTTAACAAGCAGTTTAATTTAATTGAAACCTCATTCAATTAAGTTTAATTAATTATTCAATTGAATAAACAATTAATTGAATATTTGTTTTTGTAGTTAAGACCTCAAATATATACATTCAATTAATAGTTTATTTTCATATACGCAGTTAGTTTTAGTATATAATAAACTAATTCATACTAAAATCACCGAAAAATTAATATTTAATTAGAAGATGCTTGATATACATTTGTGCGGTACAGTAGTTTTCACATCCATCTCAAATTATTAGTACAGCCTTTTTTAAGCTTATTTCTATTTCATTAATTAATCCGTTTTTTTATGTATTTACTGGCAAATCATTATATTTAATTTAAATTTGAATATTAAAGTATTAAAATTCCGGTGGTCATTTTTCAACAATAACACTTTTCTAGATTCTTATTTTGAATATATCCAGTCTTAAAAATTAGTTTCTGGTGACATTATTGTTCTCTTTTGTTTCTTCTAAATAACAACATAATTTTTGTTAATCATATTATTTTGTTCATCTGACTTATATATACATTTTTATCATTTCAATAGTCTTTCCCCAATTTTCTTTCCAAATCACATTCATCAGTTATAATAAAGAATATATATTATATTTCTGGGAGTATAATTGCTTTAACTTTACTATTTCACAATTTGAGATTATTTTCGGTACATATACACAAAATTAATAAATAATCGTTCACAAACACGATGAAGATTTTCATATTCATGTAATCCAATATTTCTAAAGACAGGGAAATTCTCAACTTCTGTATATTTTAAATCTATCCAGGAGGAAAGAGAGATTCAACATGCCTTGATTTTTTATAAGGGAATGATCCTTCAGGAAGTGAGGTGAAAAATCAAATATTCTTTGAACATCACATGGTGTTTAGAAGAGTTTGCAAGAAGAGCAATTTTTAAGAGAGTTTGTTTTTAAGCAGTATCAAAAATAAATAAATAAATTGGCAATGCCACTTTCACGAATTGTATCAAATATCAATCCATTCGGTTCTATGGCAAAATTTACAACATCAATAATATCGAAATTCAAGCAATTGAGAATTAAGATCCATATCACACGGAAAAGTTTCATAGGCCTTGATCGGTTTTCCGACTAAGCCCCACCACAGACGTGTAACAATACAAATTCTATTTGTTTCACATAATCATTTAGAATAGACTCTTTTATTCTCAGTCATACTAACTGCCTGATATCCTAATGGTCAGCGCTACGAACTTTCTCCTGCGCTTTAATACACTACTGGCCATTAAAATTGCTACACCAGGAACGCGGCACACCACACACGTGAAATTTACATTACAAGTATAACTTGCTGTGATATGCAAATGATTAGATTTTCAGCGCATTCATACAAAGCAGTCGACAGTAGCGACATCTACAATATGTATAAATCGAGACATTTGACAGCAGATTTCTCATACTCAATTTCCGTTTCAACGTTGTTTTCGGCAAAGAAAGTTGTTGTAATGCCTCGTGTAAGAAGAAGAAATGCCTATATCAGCACGTGTCTGACTTTGATCGTGGAAGGATTATAGCCTACCGGGATTGCGGTTTATCGTACCGCAATATTGCTGCTCGCGTCGGTCGAGACCCCATGACTGTTAGCAGAATATGGAATCGATGGGTTCAGGACAATCATACGGAACGTCATGCAGGATCTCAGCTACAACCCATCACTAACAGCAGAGAAGACAGACATCTTATCCGCATGGTCACAAGGGATCGTACAGCCACGTCACGAACCCTGAGTCGAGAAATGGAGTCATTTGCAAGGCAACAAGTTTCTGCTCGAACAGTTCGACAACGTTTGCAGAAGCATGGATTGTCTGCACGGCGACTATGGCTTCGGCTACCATTGACGCTGCGTCACAGACAGGAGCGCCTTCAATGATGTGATCAGCGACGAACCTGGTCGCGGGAATGGCATCACATCATCTTTATAGATGAGTATCGTTTCTATATGCAGGACCATGATGGCCGCATCCGTGTTTGGAGACATCGTGGAGAACGCGCATTTCCAGCTTTCATTGGACATCGCCATAATGGCCCTCATGCTGGAGTGATGGTATGGGGTGCCATTGGATACACGTCTCGATCACCTCTTGTTCGCATTACCGGTACTTTGAACAGCAACCGTTACATTTCCGATGTGTTAAGGGCCGTAACTCTGCCCTATCTTCGAGGCCTCCCTAAAGCTTTGTTTCAACAGGATAATGCACGACCACATGTTGCCCGTACTGTTCAGATTTTCCTTGATACAGAACAGGTTCGACTGTTACCCTGGCCAGCACGTTCTCCTGATCTGTCACCAATTGAGAACGTGTGGTCAATGGTTGCCGAGCGATTGGCTCGCCATCACTCACCATCCATTACTGTCGATGAACTGTTGCATAGTGTTGAAGCTGCATGGACTGAGATCCCCGTACATGCCATACAATCTCTGTTTGACTCCATGCGTAGGCGGATAAATGCTGTTATTGCAGCCAGAGGTGGCTGCTCTGGATACTGATTTCTCAAGATCTATACATCCTAATTTCCTGTAAATCTAATCACTTTTTCTTTCCACTATAATGTATGTGCCCAATAAATATCGTTCTGTTATTTGCATTCCTTCTTGGTGTAGCAATTTTAATGGCCAGTAGTGTATTTGTAATTAAACATTGTGTTAACTGCCTATTCTGGGACTCATATATTTTCCAAATATTATATTTACCCAAGAAATATTTATAGTGTATGTAGGTGTATATAATTAGCAATCGTCTCAGTATATAATAGCAATTCTTTATCATATACACTGGTGGAAATGCAAATAAAGACACTCAAAAATTTACTTATTTTTCATATAAATGCCCATGATATTTTTTGTACTAATTTTATTTGACTTAAATTTTTTGTCTTCAATCATTTTGTACAAGATACTTGCAAAGAAAAACTAATTTAGTGAGTATTTACATCATTTACTATAAGAAATCCAGTATTTCGAATGGAAATGCCGTTAAAGACATTTATTTTAAATCTAGAATTTCAGCTATCTACCACTTCATTTTTGTTTCTAAAATGCTTAAAAGGAGCAGTTTGTTGTCTCTAGTGTAGTTAAATACTAAATATTTTAAAACATCTTGGCTCAAACACTTATTATTCAAAGATAGTCATTGAATGGGACGTAACAACTGACTTTCGATAGAAGAGCGAGCAAAAATTCTAATTTTAAGGAAAGAAGGCTACTCAAATAGGTCAATTGCAATGAGAATTAATCGTCTCAACTGTTGTGTGCAATTTTTCAAATCTAGATGATATGCATGGAGCTAAGAGGCGTCATGGTATTTGTTGTAAATTATAGTGAACATCAAAAGCGGCAGATAATTCGCGAGGCAATAAGACCTAACGTAAATCACTACTAAAATTAGAAGAGATTTATGCCTAACTGTTACAAATACATCATACAAATAATCGGTCAATCTAGAGTTGTTAAATGGACGTAAAAACATCGCAAACCTCTCTAAGTATTCAACATAAGAAGGCTCATTTGGAATTTGCAAAAAAAACACGCAAATTGGGACTTTGAATGAAACAATGTGGTGTTCAGTGATGAGAAAATGTTTAATTTAGATGGACCAGATTGAAACAAATATTACTAGCATCGCATTGGAACCAAAAAGGGGATTTAAGTTAGCCGCAATTTTGGTGGCAGCACATTGATAGTGTGGGGAGCTTTCTCGAGCTATGGAACAACCTCCATCTGTTGCATAACACCTAAAATGAATTCCTCCGATTATATTGAACTGCTAGATAAGGTTCTGTTAAATTATGCCGAAGATATGGATGAAGATTCCAGGATATTTCAACCAGACAATGCAACCACCCACAAATCTAAATCAACAAATGCCTTCTTCATGGAGCGAAACATCAAGATTATGGACCGGCCAGCTAGAAGTCTCGATCTAAACCCTATTGAAAACATCTGGGAATTGATAACACAAAAAGTTTACGAAAACGGCCACTTTGAGTCATTAATGGACTTAAAAGACAAAATTCGTGGTGTATGGTCAAATTTGCCATTAAATTATCTTCAAAATCTTATGAAATCGATGCCAAATAGAATGCATGAAGTAATTGTAAGCAATGGAGGTGTCACTCATTATTAATTAATAAATTTGTTTGAAAAACAAGTGTCTTTAATTGTATTTCCACTCGAAATTTCTGATTTTTTGATTAAATGATCTAAATTTTCTCTAAATTAATTTTTTGTTGCAATTATTTTACACTGAATAATTGAAAACTAAAAATGTGATTCAAATAAAGGTAATTCAAAAAATATTTTCCAGGTGTAAATAAAAAAATAAGGAAAACGTAGTTTGTTTTTTAAACTTTTTGAGATAGATACAAATATTGAGGAAAATCCATTAAAGTTTTCTTGTATCGTATTCAACATACATTTGTATCTAAATATGAGCAATAACATAAAGGATGAAGTGTACTACTTTCACAAGTTTCCACATCATTTTGCAGAAGATATGCTTAAAGCTATTAAGATATTTTACTTACATTGATTCCCTCAAAACAATTACCTTCCCAACCACTGAGAATCCAATTGCTTTAAAAAAAGCCAAAGCTCTAGCTAGTAGAGTAAGACACAAGTGACTTAATGTAAATCTTGGATTCGTTATGTGTCTTCAATTACCTCATCGATATCCAGAAAACAGTTGTGGTGAAAAGTGAAAGCAGCCAATGGTATTTACATGGTAATTTTACCATTCCATTACTATTTTTAAAAACTAAATTTGCTGTACATTCCTCCGTGGTAGATATTACTAGTGTCTTCTGGAGAGACTTTTCTATTATTTCTCGATATGATTCTTTTAGGCTCATTCTTCTCAAAGAATTGCTGAGCTAACCTCTCTAAGATTTACTGATTTTTAAGAACTCATTTTCTATTTAACTGTGACTTGTAAAATGATAAATATTTTTCCATTTTATTACAAATAATGTAAAAGATGCATGAAATGAGGTCAGTATGAGTACTTTATATAATTATATTATTCATAAAATTTTGTTATAAGTCATTTCTATGTTATTAATTTTTTCTATGCTACACTCGACTAAGCGATTGTCTCTCAACGGTCAATTTATACACACGAGGGGCTAATTAGACTGGATTTTACAATTCAAAACGGATTCAAAACCAGTATAAGCATCCAAACTCAATGCGGAACCTTGAAGACCACCAAATTTCATCACCCCCCCCCCACATCTATCAAGACCAATTTTACCTAACATCTATTAATGAATACGAGGATTCTTTGAATCGAGCACATAAAATAGTCTACTTTACCTAAAAGACGTTTTTCAAACATTACTACCATGAGCTCCTTGAAATTAAGGATGTAGCAACCAACGAGTCTAAAAGATTTGTCTTGATACATAAAAACAAATGTCCTTCATTCATTAAATTTATGAAATTGCCTTTAAAACGGTCCCTCAAAAATGTATGTCGCATATTTTACTCTTAATGTTTGAACTTCATAAACGAATGTAAAATATTTTTGTATTCACCCCCATGTTTAAAAATTCTGATTGTAAATATTTTATTTTCAAATTACATAAGAGAATTTATAAAATGGAGTTTGACATGCAATCAACAGAATAATAATCTTTGTAAAATACCAGAAAAATACTGGCCATTTAATATTACGCAAGAAATCGATTTTATCTATTTACCAATGTATTACAAAGCCTGTATCCAAGCTAATCACAGAACATTTCGGTGCTTCTAAAGGGTTTGAGAATTGGTTTTCGTGTGTGAGTTCGATTAGTATTTCGGACATAGATGCTTGCATAGATTCGGAACAAACTTTAATTTATAAGTTGCAGTCTAATTACTCTCCTGTACGATGATTACAGAATTATAAAACCGATTAACACGCATTGAGCTCCAATTTTAATTTTAAATTCTCATCTTGCTTTAGCTATAAATCTAGTTTAAGCTATAGGTCTGATTAAATTAACTCCCATGAACACAAAGCGACAGTGGTGTGGTGTAGCAAATATTTAAACAATCCAAACTACTGTCAGCCAATAATAGCTAAATAATTGACATTTGAATATCAAGTAAAGATTGAGCAGAATACATTTTAATTTAAAATATTTTTAAAAGAAAATATGAATCCTTTTTCTGCAAAGAATAATTTCATGTTTAATAAATAAAATAATCATAATAAAGAATCAATAAAATATGTTTAATATAAAGATGAAGTAACTTAATTGAGAGGCCACTCGAAGATCCATAATGTTTATTAATGTTTACTGGAGTACGCGTAACTGGTCATGGTTTCAAAAAACTTACAATGGTGTAAAGAGGAAGGAGTTTTAATTATTTGACCATGATATAAAATTATAATATCAGTGCTTAGTGAATTTTCAGTCGGCAAAATTAGACTACTGGAAAACTATTCGTACAAATACACATTGAACCAATTTAAAAGCTGTTAAATATGAGGACCGATAATGATTCAGTATTTATTACTGAGTTTTCTGTATCCTACAATTACTCTTACATACCCCACCAAGACAAACGAAATCCAATTTGTTAGATTGGTCTGGATAAGATATAGTGATTATTTCATTTTCACTTGGGTCAGCCCGCCGATTGAATTTCAACACAATTCAAAAAATTAAGTATATCTTATAGTGAAAATAATAGCTAAACGAGTTCAAACGGTTTTTAGACTTTTCTGAGTTCTACTAGAAGCTGAGCTGTTTTTTAGACTTCAGTTTAAGTAACTAAGGTAGTGATATATTTACGAATAAACTTTGAAAACTACGATAAACTGCGGAATGATTTTTATAAAAATGTATTATTAAATATATGGACACAAAAAGTACCACACAATTTAGGTATATAATTTAAGCACTTCAATACTTATTACGTAATTAAAAGATACTATACAATTTTCTAATTGGCTACTTGTGCCTGTATTTGAAACAAATGGTTGATACTCACTATGTGACACTAAGAGTTTTGAAGAAATATATTTTCATTAATGATATACGATATATAATTTCCAAGGGACATTAAAAACACTTCCAATTTTTTTTCAACATTGGTTGTTTATCAGTCGTTTCCTACTCAGGTTCACTAACTAGATATATATCTAGTTTAAATTTTAAATTGAAATACTGTAATCATCTACGTCCGACTTAACATTAAATTGCATGAATTCATAAACTAAAGATCAGAACATTATTTATTTTACTGTTAAATGGGTGATAATTAAAAGTTGAAATAGAGAAACAATAGGAGCATCGTAAGCAGTTACATTGTATTCTGATGTTCACACGATTGTGTGTGTGAAAGCTGGTAACTGTTTTTGTTTAATAAGCATAACTTTAAATGCAAAAACAAACTACCAGTAATAGAAAATTTTAAGCAAATTTTTATGCAGTAATGTGATACAAATGATTATATCTTTTCCTCTTCTATTACTAGAATTATTTGCAGAAAAAAGTATCTGATGCTAAAAGGCTTCGCTAATGTGATGGGGATTCTGTTAAATTTCTATTTGACCCTACCGAAGATCATTTGTACTGAGATGGATTATACGCATTCAAAGGTTGCATAATATCACATGCCACTTCAATGGAGAGTCGTGTAGAAAGAAATCGCAGGTCACATATCGCATGCTAATAGTTTTGAGCGATTTATATTTAGTGGATTTCCTGCCAATAGAAATAAGTAGACTCATATTGCAAACAAAATGTGATAAATTTTTCTATTAATAGAAGTTTGCTACCCATTATACAATCATGGGTTATTATAAGACTTGCATGGCAGGTTTCTCTTTCTCTCGACTTTTTCATATCTGCTTTTCTTGGGGAAAAGAAAGTATATTTGTCACTCTACAATTATTTTTGAGCATCAAAGTTAAAACCAGACTGAAACCTAAAGTTCAAAGTAAATTGACTCGTTTCTTGTGAAATCAAAGTCACGTAATGAATATGTACGGCGATATTTGTTTGCTTGTTTGATGCGCGTCCAGAAAATAAATTCTATTAAATTTGTATCTATATATAATAGGTTACAAGCAGCATTTCATTGAAATTAATTTCTTAAAATGTTACTAAGACATAAATAATTCGCTGTAGTGGATAAAACGGCTACTATATTTGAGCTACGTAGTTCTTTTGGAAACTATATCGATAATACAATACAAATTTTCACCATTTCACATAAAGAAATTCTGACAAAAATTTCTCTTGCCATGACAAAACTATCTTCTTTCGGAGAGAAATATTTATTTGCGAAATTAATTCACATCATTCCCAAACAGAAGCGCGAGGACTCAAAGGTTTATTTATTATTAAACAGGACATTTTATAAATCAAAAAGTATTGCCCTCAATTTGCTGATAAAATTAAATATATATATATATATATATATATATATATATATATATATATATATATATATATATATATATATATATATATATATATATATATATATATATATATATATAAAGAGAGAGAGATAGAGACTAATGTTTGGTCTATTCTGCAAGCAATCAAGAGTATGCTCTAAGCCACATCGAAGTTTGGAATGCCTAAAGTCTATTCTTAAGAAGGAATGAGCTAAATTAAAACCTGATGAACTGAGGCCCATTACAGAAAATTTTACATGACGCTTAAGGCTCTGTATCGATGCCCAAAGGAGCCATTTTAAAAATACTTAAATATGCTGTATCTAAGTAACTAATGACTTAAGTAAAGTTAGTTTTTTGAAAATAAATTCAATGTTTTTAGTTTACAATATTGTTTTGTCAACAGGATAAAGTTGTCATCCTGTATATATGTATATATATATACTACACACTCATGTGCATAAATTAAAACTAATTCAGTATCACACAGAAATTGAACGCAAATAAAAATTTCACATATAGAATTATCACACACCTCATGAAGAATAATATGCAAATTACAAGAACCCACCAGAGGGCGCCAATAGTACGTCAAAATGATGAGAATGTAAGAGAGGGGTATATGAGGAATGGTTGCAAAGAAGTAACATTGTTCACAAGCGCTAGCCTTTTAGTACAATAACCGCATAGTTATCGCACAAAGGAAGCATTTGGATGATGTTTTACGTGGTAGAATTATTGGCCTTATGGAATGTGGACGTACCTATCTGGAAGTATCCGTGGAACTTGGGATCGCCCAGAGTGTCCTCACCAGGCTTTGGCAATGGTTCCAAGATAATGTTAATGGGAGTAGACTTTACAGCGCATGTCGCCCCCGAGTTACAATGCTCAATGAGGACCGGTATTTGGCAGTTACTGCCAAAAGAAACAGATGGAGCACACCATTAGACCTGTCTCGTCAGCTACCGGTACGACAGTTTCAAGGCAGACCGTGTACAGATGCTTAGGGCATATTGGTCTATAGGTTCGTAGGTCTGTCAGATGTGTTCCACTTACCGCAACTCACTGTTGCCTGTGGTTATTCTGGAGTAGAGAGCATGCATTGTGGACGCCGCAACAGTGGTCTTGTGTGAAATTAAATTCCATGTAAAATTTGATTTTCACGAGAGAAACATTGTACATTCCATGTTAAACTAGTTTCGATTTCGACATTATTTGTTCAATACAAGACTATCAAGAATCCATTGGAAGTTAAATATAGACACTGTCTTAATGCATATGCTTAGAAAGGCGCAATTTCAATATTACTAAATCATAAGCTGTATTTCGGGCAAAGATCAGTATGAAATGAATTTTGATACGTATGCAAAAATATAATAGTCAAATTTTCATACTATCCTAAATTTGCGAATCCCTTGTAACGAAAATTTTTTCTCTTATATCTGGAAGGTCGCAACTTCCCCTAAGCTCGCAATCGTTCGCTCCTGGCCTCACCTAGGACACCTGCCTGTTAAATTACTTAAAAAATCCTTTACTGCTTAAGTGGTATAATTAGGGAGAAAAAGTTCATTAGAAATGTTGATCTTGTCATTTGACTTTACATACTGCTAAAAAAGGAAAAAAAAAAGCTATGATGAAAACGTAAACCAAATCATCAAAAATTAAATTAGAATTAACATTCAATAATAATACCCCGTTTGCACCCCTCTTTTTAAATCAATTTAAACTTAAATCGGATTTAACTTAAACACTAGGCTGAAAACAGCGTTCGCACTGCATTGCAGTCGAAGCTGGGATTTAAGAAACTGTTTTTCTTCAAAACCTTATTTATTGCTTGGTATTAGATATAAATTGTTTAATATCTTCAACTTTTTTTATAGTGTTGTACGTTTATTAAACATTTTCTGACCAAAATGACATTAAGCTTATGATATTTCAAGTGAGGAATACGAAACCGATAAGTGTTGTTGACAAATCTATTGCTTCTCATACTTAATATAAATTTTCAAGTTTATATATTAAAACTGATATCAAAATAAATACATGAGACGTAAAATTTAAAATAATACATCACTTGTAAATATTTTGATAAAAGTATTAATATATCAACAAAAACTGACAATAAGATAGCAGAAAACAAGATGGCGCTAAATCAGTTGAAGCGTATTTAAATCTGTTAGCCAAACTGATTTAAAATAAAACAGTTGGAACTGATTTAAATCTCAAGTTCCCACTACGAGAAAGTTCATCCGAGACTTAAACGTGATTAAAAGTACAGTGCGATAGGGGTATAATACAGTAATAACTTACAAACAAGATTGTACATTTTTGTCAAATTTCAAGAACGTAAATTAAAATTAATAAAAATTGGAACTGTTCGTATGTTATAAGTATATGTAAGCATGCAATTTTATTCTTCAAATTTGCAAATCCTGAAGCCTTTCAATATGCAAGAATTTAAAATAATGAAGTAAATAAATAAAAATGTACTTTTTTTTAAAATATATTAGTTTCTTTTCGTCATTTCAAGGTAAGGACATACATTTGTACACATCATAAGAAAAGATTTCGTCAATTATCGATTTCAAATCTCGATGTCGAAAAATATATTAAACCTTAATGGTATTATATCTGAAATAAAATTACAACGTAATAAAACTAAACAAATATATTTTTTCGTATTATTATATTTAGATCAAAATTCATTTAAATTATTTGAATAAATATAGCCTTACGAAGTCACTCATTTAGTAAATCTCACCCATTATTTTTAACAAAAATATTAAACTAATAATGATGAAATGCTGTATTTCGATATGTATCTCATACTGTCATTATATTGCCGCCCAACTTGTCTAGTGGTCAGCTTGCCTGACTGCGGATAGGGACTGGGTTTGAATTCCGGCTGTCCTTGTCCTTTCCTTGCATGAATCGGTTGTGAATAGTTGCTTACCCTATAAACGGGTTCCAATGGCCTTTGTTTACTGAGGAAGTCGGACTCCGCCCCAAAAAATGGTTCAATTGAAAAAGTGGAGCAGCTCACCCCATAATGCCAGCCTAGCTGGCACACGACAACAACTGCCATTGTATATATTTGCTGTTGCTATCAAAAAAGCATATTTACTTGAATTGTTTTCAATGTTACTATGAAACTTATATAATAATTTGCAGTAAATTAATTTTAAATTAATTTTATTGCTGCAGAATTATTAGCCGTATGTTTAGAGCTCAGACATTCAATTCCATACACGCTTCTTGAATTCAGTTCCACCTGTGACTTGTAATACACTTAAACTGTAAAAAATAATGCCTCACAGTCACGGGTTATCATAAAAAAAATTTTAAATCAATAAGAATTTACCTTCTAGACTATTGTTTGAAAATATTTGTGAGTGCGTTCAACCTGCATTTAATTTTTCTCGATTCTATTGTTAATTTTATGTGCTTAGGATTTACTTTCATGCCGAAGAATCGACTCGAACGTTTGAACTGAAAATAGGAGCATTAAATAGAAGCAATTATTCATTTTCTAAAATTAGAGCATATTTATATGCATTGTGTAAAATTTCTATAAAATATTTCAAGTAAGAATATATCTTTTTGGCGTAATTGTCTTCCTCTGGAGGAAACTGTACCTTACTTAGAAGAAAGCTGCATTTTGTAATGGCCGGCTGGGGAAATTATTATACATGCAACAATAAATAATTTGTAAATTCTCACGAATTTATAAATAATCGCAATGAGTTAGCATTCGTATACGAAACTTGTGATCGTCATTTTAAAATTTAAACAACATATTTGATGTAATTAATGTATTCCTACATGTTTTATAAGTGAGTATTCTGACATAATTTTATAACAAGTAATAATATATTAACTATATAAATTTAAAAATTATAATTCTCACATATTTGATTTTCGATTTAGATGGAGAATAGAAAATTACAGCTAACGACGATTCTGGGTTACTTTAGTATAATCTGATTAATATTTCAAGCATAATAGAACATTTTTAAGTAATTTTTTATAACAATCGTCAATGCAAATGTAATATGGAATCTGAAAAAAATTCATTTTATATTATGCTTACATTTTTAACAGAAAAAATTTTTAAAATCAAAATTTCAAGAAGTGTCAAAATTTATAGGTACGCTTAATAATGTGCTTTTAAATGACTCAAGAATGTGTTGCTTATTAGGTTATTGCGGTGTTTCTGTCTGCTTATACAGCGCTTAAAGGTTTTTAATACATCCACGCATTTTATGAAGTTGAACAAGTGCAAAATAACGAGGTCAACCCTTGAGCTGGTACTCTTTCCCTCATTATATCACAGTACACCAATGAAGAGATTACTGCAAAATACTGATTTCTCCACTGAAAAACTGCATTAGCAATATAAATGAGCAAATCGAACTCCTTTTTTAAATCAAAGTTTCTTAGATCATGAAATAATAATATTAACCGTATGGGAATATAACTGTTTAATATGAACTTTTAATTTATGATACTGATAATCAAACAGTGAGCTTGATACATTAATGTTATTAATGATAAACTAATTTTTATCTGATAAAATATTTCCCTCACGATTAACTTATATCTGCATGTACCTTCATTTTTTAATCTTAGGTAATACTTTTCCATTGATTGTGCTACGGAAAAAAGTACCGAACACATATTTAATAGAAATATTCATGTTGTTTTTTATGTTATGTGAGAGAAATGAAGACACCACACCAGAAAAAAGTTTACTATCACTAAAATGTTATAAAATTATCTTCCAATGACATTGTTTTGCTCTTAAGAGAGATTATTTTAAAAATTGAAAGAAAATATAACATTATTCAATAAGTTTTAAAAATTAATTGTTAACAATTACGTAAAATAATTTAGTCTTAAGATAATTTTATAAATCACTAAAACTTTTTAAACATGACAACAATAAAGTAAAAGAAAATCATTACTATAATTTTAAACAAATTATTTAAACATTTTAATTTAATCACGATCAGCCTAATTATTAAATTAAATAGCATAATTATTGGGTAAACAGCTCATATATCTGTGTGTGTAATCAACGTATAATAACATTTCAAAATCACCTAAAAAAGTTACAGATTTTCAAAATAGTTCAGCTACAGTGCGATAGCAACGGACTCATAAAATGAATGATTTTCTTCGAATATTCTGCATATATATATTTACATAATTTGACAAGCAACTGCATTAGCAATAATTGAAACAAGTGTTGCTTTGAAATAACCTGAAATGATAAACAGTTAATTAACAACATAATTATTTAAAGCCCATAAAAATTATTATAATTATCATTCGGAAACAATATTTTTAGATGGCAAATTCTTATATTTATATAGCAATAAAAAATTTCTCATTTGCAGCAATGTGAATGTGCAAAACATATTATTGATTTGCATGCATTTAAAATATGAAAAAAATGTCCTATACTCTACAAAGATGAGTCATCTTTGACATTTTTAATGTGTTAAGTGAAAGTAATAATTTTATTAAATTAGACCATAATATTTTAAAATCCTAATTATATGATAAATTCTAACTGAAATATATTCTTCCTAACTGAAACTAAGTATCTAATTAAATATTGAAAGGAATAAGTCTTCATCTTATAGAATACCAAGTTTGTAATGAGTGTTTCCTCGATCATCAGTAATAATTGTCACTAAACGCTGAAGCATTACATATTAGATCAATAATCAATAATGAGAATGCTTTTGCTTCTAGATTTTAGCAATCTATTATCTCCTGCCCTGGTTCAAAACTCAAATAATCTCGAATAATGTTTTCTCATGTTTATTATAAAACATCACAACACATAAAAATTACACTGAAAATTTCAAGACCGTTCGAAATGCGCTCCTGCGAGAGGGTAAAACAAACAGAAGAGAGAGACTATTTTCAAATTAATATTACATGATAGCATTATATGCTTGTTGGTGAATGATTACACATATGTATCTACTTGTCAAAAGTTAAGCAAATTTACAACTTACGTTTTTCATACTAGTCGTTTAATATCAGTGTTTTGTCGTATCCAATGCTGATTAATCAAGGAATGGCTGTGTCAGAGAAAGGTTCATTTGGACATTGTAAGAAGCGAGTAGGTGGTTTGTCTATAGTGGAACTCTGATTTCAGTCAAGTTCCGATTATAAGGTAAGAAGTAGCAAAGTTTCAGATACAATACAGGGTAATTAATACTCTTGTGAAACATATTAAGTGCTGTAGAAATAAAACATTGAGCCACTCACAATATTATACCAAAAAAGAGTCAGTTTAACAACGAAAAGTAAGCAGCTTAGAAAAATTTTTTCATTGTTTCTGTACTTAAATCTGACTATTGTGATATTGTTTCAGAATGGAATTTGACCAAACTCATTATGCGTGTTGTAATTTCATGATATCTTATTCTGATGTATTATATATTCTACATCTCATTCCAACATTTAAGCGGATATGCCCCCTTTTACAGTTAAGTTAAAACGGCGTTTAGTTAATATTATAATCCAGCAGTTAGTGACTCACATATCCTGTGTTGGATGCAGTTTTTTGAGCTCTGCTCAAACTATCAGAAAAATCCAACTTTGATTCAAGATTTTCTTTCTGTATGAGACCGAAAATACGTTTCTATCCTCCAAAACTTGGGAATTATGCATTCCATCACTTTTTTAAAAATTTTGCCATTTCAGATCTTTTCGGAAGAAAATAATTACAGACATTGTGATGCATACTCTTCCCGCATTGGATGTTTGTCTGCAGAAGAGACAGACTGCGGTAGATTTGGAAACATCAAGCTCATCGGATTCATACTTCACATAAGAAACTCACTTATAAACAATGAGCAATTTCAATATTATGTATTATAATCATATAGACCATTTACTTTGCCATCTTCATATTCTAGATTCTATACAAGTATTACATAACATTAACGATAGTCTCATTTAAGCTGTAAATAGTATTCTACTTGTGTTCCCAGTCATCTGTATATATAAGTATTATAACCAAGTATTACATACTTAAAATTTTCAATTACGTATTAATGGTTTGGTTTGGTTTGTTTGGCGCTCAATGGTCATTTTTTGCACACGAGGGCTAATTAGACCGGGACCTACGGTTTAAAGTGGATTCCAAACCACTACAAACATCCATGCCCAAGGTGGGATTCGAACCCACGAACTGTTGAACCGAAGGCAAGAGCGCTAACCATTGGGCTGCCAGCTCGGCTACGTATTAATGATTCATAGTTTCAGATTCTTTTTCTAGATATCTTGTTGTACAAAAAATAATGTATTTTAATTTTCAGACATGTGTATTTAAAGGTTTGGTGTATAATCATCCTACTTTGTATACATATAAATCGTTTTTTTTCTTCAATTAAAATACATAAATAATGGAGGGGAACCAACTTGATAACCAATAGGTACAGAAAGGAGTCCCTTCTCATTGTTAAATGCCAAATGTCTTATACTTTCTACATAAACAAAAGATGCAGTAATACAGACTGTAGCGTATTTTTAAATTTTAATTAAAATAGAATGTTTAAAAAAATAATATGTATTATTTTATTATCTTCCTCAACTTCCTATTTTCTTAAGTAAATCGATTTGACAATAGTTGTATCCATGTATGGAATTACTAGTGGAGTGAATATTTTGTTAAAAATGAATTTTGTGAACAATTTTAAAAACAAATGAAATTATTGATAGAAAACATCATGTAAAATAATTCTTAGATAATTTATTTAGATAAAAAAATAAATCTGTTCAAAATAAATTTTTATCTTGAATAAATAATACTAAAAAGCTAATATTTAATCAGAAGAAAATATAAAATTTACATGCGAATTAAATGTTTTTGTTAAAATGTTTATAGCTGCATGATTTATTACAAATGGAAAAATTTAAGAAAGCTCAATCTTAAATAGAGAATGTAGCAGATTGATGATATGCCATTTTAAATTACTAAATCATAAAAAAATTAGATTCCAAAAATTGAAAAGGTTATTACCTCACTAACGAGATTTCATTTCCACAATAGTTCTAGGAAGCTTCTGTGGTAAACAAAATTCTTATCGAAAGCGATATGAAAGGAAAAAAAATAAAAACATGAGTGTTAATATCTATAAAATTATGAACATGTTATTATATTATCCACAAAAATACATAATTAAGCAATTTCAAAATAATTAAACGTTCTATACATAAGCATGAATTCATTTCAATTTTTAAATTTATTTCACATAAATAATACTCATGGCAATCAATATAATTATCGAAAAAACTATTTCAATAAATGAAATCGAGGCAAATCATTAATTAAGTAGTAATTTGTTTACTTGGTCGATATTTTTTCGATGACTAAATGAATTAAAAAACTGAAACTGTTAGAGAGCATATTCATTTCTTCCCTTATATCCAATATATATTTATTTCAAAAATAAAACTTAAAACTGAATAAAAAAATTAATGTTAAAATATAGCCTATAAACATTTCTAACTATTAAATATCAGTGTAGTCTAAATTATTCTTAAAAGAGCGAAAGTTAATTTATTAATGAAAATGCAACAGTGCATGAAATGTTTATATGTGAGAATTATTACAATAGATGAAATCGAAACAAATTATGAAAGATTAAATATTCAGAAAAAAAAACAAAATTAATTATATGTTTTGCTGGTATGGTACTAGTTACACATTAAGAAAATATGAAGCATAAAGTCGTCATGATTTTAGAACAATGAGTAGAAGTTTACAACAACTTGAAACAAAACCAAATAAAATTTAATTTAATTAATGAATTAAAAATTATTAATTTGTATCACTTTTGAGGACACTGCTATTTGTAGATAATATCTATCAATCACAGTATCCCTAGCTTCGTAGCAATAGGTCTTGGTGTCGAATCTTGGTTCGGGCATTGAGGGTCTTTCTGTCTGTGTATTTCTCTCTTCTTTCACTTTTGGGGCAAAGATGGCATACACACTGGGTTTCCACTGTAAAAAAATTGTTCTCACTGTCACCCCTTGTAGCGCTTAATCTGAGTTAGGATTGAGATTGACTGCACAGAATGGTATGAATAAAAATTTAAAAGAAATATTGATATTTGATATAAAAAATTATAAAAATTAGGAAAAATGTTTTAAGATTGCTTGGTTCTTTTGTTTCAAAACGATGAAACATAAAGATATCTGTTGTTCAAATTTAAGAAAATTATCGTAGAAGAATGTAAGATAAATTACACTCGTATAAGCAAGAATGAAGGAATCCACGAATAAATGATCAGCCTTTGCAGAGAAAACACTTCCACGCATAAGAATTGACTATTTTTGAAGCACATTACAATGGCATTGCAAAGGAATCATCTCCAGGAATATAGCTCTGTTTGTGCATCATTAATGTGTATCAGAATTTAAGAAAAAAATATTCTTGATATCTTACAAAAATTAAAATGGTCCACATTGAATATTTTTATCTTCAGATATTTTGTTAATGAGGAAATGGGCTATTCTAGGTCAAAATTAAAATGATATATTTAGATAATAAAATAAATTGTCTTTTTACTAAGCAGTTTGACAGAACCTATAAGATTCCAATAAAGTCTTCAGCAAGAAAGAAATACCATTTTATTCAAGTAATATTAGACAGCTGTTTTTACTGATTCAATCTATACAAGAAAGATAGTTTGGTATGTACATTTGAAATGATGTGTTCAAAAAACTTAAGAATATTCTTCATAATTTAGAAAAAAAATTAATCCAGATGATGCGAATCATTTTATCACTCAGACCTTTTTCAAGAAGGAAATATAAGAAATTTCTTCTAATTTTAATTAAAACAATATTCTTTGATGTGTGATGAAATAAAATGTAATTATACTATGCAACTTGAAAACACTTATGGGTTAAACTTATGAGCCTTTTCTAAGAGAAACCTCTATGATAATCACAATACTGCACATCTTAGATAGTTAAATTTAAAGGAGTATTAAAACGCAGCTTAAATCGGAATAATCTTCACAAGGTAGATTGTTCCATGCATTTAAGAAAGATGAGGTTTAATATTTAATTAAAGATATCGAAGAATATTCTTAATATTATGAAAAAAACATTAGGAATGATTGAATCTTTGTAAATATAGAAATATTTCCGAATATAAATTTAAAAGAAAAATATTTTTGGGTGATAAAATATATACGATTACATATTATGCACAGAATGATATCTCCCATAGCGAGGTTACATTTAAAAGATACCTTTAAATGAACTTTCTTTGAAAATACTATATCTCAATATTCATTGTATTAGACAAGTACTTTAAAATAAATGACGCGCTTTAGGGAGAATAATTTATACTAGAAAAACTACTATGAAAGTAAAATAGAAAAAAATTTTTATTCAGGATGAATATTCAGAAAAAATAAATACCGATTGAAAATTTACCTCGGGATATCATATGTTAATGAAAAAACAAAAAACAACTTCTTTATCAAACTTAATATTATATATATATTCTTTCAAAATAAAAATCGAAACATATTGCTGGAAATGGCTCGGCCTCGTCAATTTGTAGTTCAAACGTCAACGTTGATAAAAGAGGATGACCTATATCCGAGCCTGCGGTTCAAAGTGAATTGAGAATTACAACAAATGCCACACTGCCGTTTCATTACTTCAATCTTAACATTCTTACATGTTATTTGAAAAATCCATTCTAAGCAACTTCCAGGCGAATCTATTGATCATAACAGGAATAACATTCTAATTACTAGAAATATAAAAACATTCCTTTCAAATTTTATCTTACATAAGAAATTTCATTTTTTTAATGATACCCATTACTACAAATATTAGATGACAAATATTAGAAGTGCCTTACATGTTATATTGCAACATATTTCCTAAAGAGCTCTCATGCGAAACTTTAAATCATCGATGG